>JAKSZT010037083.1:1905646-1943930 GCA_026826555.1 Tolypeutes matacus | reverse complement strand
AACGCCATCTTGGCCGCTATCCTCTCAATATAAGTATTTTTGAACCTAGAAAATAATTGAACATTAAAGAAAGTAATTTATTTATTTATTTTTATTTTTTGTTGTTGTTGTTGTTGTTTTTTTTTTTTATTTAGTAATTTTTATTGAAGCATATCATTTATACGTGAACATGTATAGACAAAGTTGTGAACTTACAAAACAAACATGAACATCATCATACAGGGCTCCCATACATCATCTCACCACCAACATCTTGTTTGTGATTACTGTGAATTATTTGTTACAAACTATAAAAGAGGATCATCAAAATATTAATACTAACTATAGCTAATATCTTACATTTGGTGTATTTTCCCCTAATCCACTTGATTATTAACACCTTGTATTAGTATTATACATTTGTAATAATTCATGAGAGAATCTTCTCATATTCCATCATTCACTTCAGGTTAATTTGTGTTTTGTCTGATATTAGTATTGTCACCTGAGCTTTCTTTTTTTTAAAGAAATTACTTAAAGAAAGTAATTTACTTACTTAAAGAAAGTAATTACTTAAATTACTTAAAGAAAGTAATTTAAACAGAAAACTGATTGCTGTTCTCCTAATAAACTGAGGGTTCATCAGGTAAAATTCTTGATTCCAGGGACCAAGGGAGAGATCCAGAGCCTAGGATCAGGCCTTGCCCAGGATGGCAGGCAGTAATGCTCAAACTTAGGCATTCCCTCTGAGGAGTAGAGTGATTTTTCGGAGTCAGGCCAAACCCACAGAATATAAAATGGATTAAATGACAAAACAGCCCTTCTAAAATTGTCCAAATGCCAACATGAGTTGATTGAAGGCCATTAACCAGCCTGTGACCAATGCCCAGCACAGCAGCCTGAGAGTCCTGTGAACACCTTATGGGTTCCTTCTCTACTGCATCTGTTAATAAATTCAGATTATGCATCTGTTAATAAATTAACAACCTGTCTACCCTCATGTGCCATTCAAGTGTGTGACCCAAAAGGACAAGTAACACATTTGGACTAGTACCTGCCTCATGGTGTGTGTTAAGAAAGGACACAATATCTGCTACAGAATTCTCACAACAATAGTTTGAATGAGTCACTCAGATTCTTTCAGGGAAGCAGGAACTCTTCATGGTTTTTAAAAGGCTACCTCCCTTTTTAATACTTATTTCTAGTTTAATGTGACTGTGTTCGGAAAAAACACTCTTTGTGTTAGCCAACTCTTCAAAATACACTTGAACAGAATGTATATTCTGTGTATTTGATAGTGATAATCTATCTGCTAATTAAGTCAAGTTAGTCAATTGTACTAAGACTTTAAATGTTGATTTTTGCCCATATCTTATATACTAACAAATATATTCTTAACTGCAGCTATAACTTTGGGTTTTAAAAATATATGTTTTGTGTTATGAAACATTATGCTTTATGTATTTTTAAACTGTTTCATTAGGTACACACAAATTTAGAATTGTCATGTCTGCTTCTTGAATCCACCACTTTATCATAGTGTGAAATCACTTTTAGTATTGAGCTGTATTTCCTATCTTAGGTCTAAAGTGTATTAGAACAATCAGTCATGCAGCTACAAATGCTGTCCTTTTTTCCTATTATTTTTCATTATATATCTTTTTTTCTGTCATGCTTTAAATTTTATTTTCAACATATATTTTCCTTTCATTTTAAATATGTTTCAAAAAAATTTTTAAAAGAGGTCTGAGCTTTATTAAGGGAAGAAAGAGGCAAGAAAGAGGACAATAGGGACCATTTCTTTCATGGTGTTGGAAAGGTTACTTCTCAAACTTTGCTTCTCATTTTGTTTTAATCTCGTTTAAATAAACTTTAAAATTTGCATGAACACAGTCAGATTTTTAACATGATGTACATTACCGAAATATACACTATTTCCACTACTAAAACAAAATAATTGACTTTTTTTAGGTTTATGCAGTCCCGAGCTTCTCCACAAATGCCTCATTCCAAACTGAGCTGGAATCTTTCTGTGGCAAAGGACATCTTCAAATCTGGGACAATAATCAAATTGTTGCATCTCTGAATACATGCGTTTCAGGAGTCCTGTGCCTTCCCCTAAGCTCTTAGGTTGGCTTTGCATTTTTGTCCACTAAGACAATATTTAAGTTTTCATTGGTTTCTTTAGTTTATTTCCTTTCATATAAACACTATTTCACATTGGGTTTCTCTGTACTATCAGGATTTTTGTCGAATTGTACAACCATTTCTGTTCCTTATTTTTCTTCTATTGGGTTGATAAAATTTATCTTCATTTTAGCTATTTTTCCTCCAGTAATTTACAGTTATACACTATTATATTTCACACTTTTATTTACTATACTAAATATTCCAAAATTAATCTCCAACTTATTGCTCTCTACCCTAACTTAAAATTTGCATTTTAATAACAGCCTGACCCAACATAGGTGTCCTTCCTTGTTCTCTTTATTTCTTCTGCATCCAGTGATTACATTTGAGACAATTTCCCTTAAGCCTGAATAAGTTCTGTTAAATGTCTTGTTTTTCTGTGCAGTTCAAATTGCATTGAATTTTTTTCTGCTATTGTTTTCCTCAATATGCTATTCATACCCATGTATCAATACCCTCAGTTGTAACTATTATTGTGATTTCTATCATTTATTGATATGAATATGCTTGAACAAATAAAATCATGCAGTATTTTCTTTATATTTAGCTCAATGCTTTTGCTCACTATATGTCTATCTCATTTTCTTATATGTTGTATCAATATTTCATTATTTTTTTCTGTTTCACCTGCTAGTAATCAATTTGATGAAACACCCACATTTTATTTATCCATTTTCCTGATAATGGACATTTTATTTGTTATCAGAATTTTGCTCTTAGAAACTATATATATCCTATGAAGAATGTTGTGTTTGTAATTTGGTGGACCTAGACACAAATTTCTTTTGAGTATATGGAACACAAGTTGTTGTATCATAAAGTCAAGTTATGTTTTACCATAGTTGGTAAGGACAAGCTCTTTTCCAAAATGGTTCTACCACTGTATGTGCACACCAGCAATGAATGGGAAAGTTATCTGCTCCATGTATATGCCAAAACTTTAACTCAGATTCCTGAAAGCTTTAGCAAATATAAAGTGTCTGAAGTTATATTACATTGTTTTTAATACTCATTTCCAAGGTTGATATCATTTTTTCATACATTTATAGAAAATTAGGGGTTCTCTATTGTGAAATTCCCCTTCAAAACATTTGTCCCTTTTATTAGAAAGTGTGTTGCAGGAGTTGTTCATATATTGGATATGGTATATTTTCAGTTATAGTATTATGAATGACTTCTAAACCAATTTATCTGTTCATGAATTCAGGATTTTAATGAAGTCTTATTTTAATTTGTTTTTCATTTATTGTTAGTGTCTTTAGAATTATGATTAAGAAATCATACCTATGTCCATTCACAAAGAAACTTTACAGGATAGTTATTTTTATGAACATTATTTGTTATTTATAAACTTTCATTAGGTGTAAAATAATTACTTTTGATCAATCTCATATTAATATTAGGAATTTTCAGAAAGAAAGAGTAAGATTTTATTTTTGTAAGTAGCTATTTTTCATTAACATTTATAGAAAGACATTGCCTTCCATATTATATTGGTGCCCTTTTGTAAACCTGAGGACTTGTATACTTGTGGGTTTATTTGTGCACTACCTATTCTGTTCCATTGATGTATGTATTAGTCTTTCCACCATCAAAACTGTGTGATCTTAAATACTATAACTTTATTTTAGTCTTGAAATCTAGTGCTGTAAATTCTCCAAATTTATTCTCCTTCAAAATTGTCATGGTGGTTTTATATTCTTGTATTTCCTTTTAGATTTAGAAATTCCTAAATTTTAAAAATTATATGCACATACAAAGATAAACAATTATTGAGAAAATACTGTTTTTTTATTCATATCACATTGAATTGAATAATTTGGTAAGATTTGATTCCTTAGCAAGATGTTTTCCTTTACATGACTTGGCTCTCTATCTGGTTTTGAGTCTTCTTTAATTTTCTTAACAATATTTTCCAGTTTTCAGAGAGAAATACTTTAGAATTTTCATTAGATTTTCCAATATATTTGATAGATTAATGCACTTCTTTTAATAGTATTTTTTCACTTTCTATTTGTTATTTGTATTACATACAAACCTAGATTTCTTTCCCCCTGAATCCCTTCATAGAATATCTGGAGAGAGGATGAATGATAAAACAGAGAGCTTGAAAAATATGATAAAAGAACTAGACTTAACAGATATCTATAGAGCATTGCACCCCAAAACAACAGGATAAATATTCTTTTTAAGTGCTCATGGATCATTCTCCAAGACAGACTATATATTGGGACACAGGACAAGTCTAAAATTTTTTTTAAAAGGTTAAAGTTATATAAAACATTTTCTCTGATTATAATGGAATGAATCTGGAAATCAAAATGGACAGAAAAAGAAAATACATTATTATACAGAGATTAAACAACAACTCTTAAATAATCAGTGGGTCAAAGAGGAAATTGCAAGAGAATTCAGCAAATATCTTCAGACAAATGAAAATGAGAACACAACATATCAAAATGTATGAGTTACCACAAAGGCAGTGCTGAGAGGGAAATTTATAGCCCTATGTGCTTACATTAAAAAGAAGAAAGAGCTAAAACTGAAGATTTACCTGCACACTTGCAGAAATTTGAAAAAGAACAGCAAACTTATCCCAAACCAAGCCAAAGGAAGGAAATAATAAAGATCAGAGCCCAAATAAAGGAAATTGAAGGCAAAAGAACAATAGAGAAAATCAATAAAACCAAAAGTTGGTTCTTTGAGAAGATTAAAAAAAAATCAACAAACCCTTAGGTAGACTGACAAAGAACAAAAGAAGAACAAAAACTGAAGTAAGAGGGGGCACATTATCAATGACCTTGTAGGAATAAGGGAAATCATAAGAGAATACTTTGAACAACTCTATGCCAAAAAATCTAGACAATGTCGATAAGATGAACAAATTTGTAGAAACACACAAACCACCTACACAGTCCCTAGATTAAACAGAAGGCCTCAACAAAACAATCACAAGTGGAGAGATTGAAATAGTCATGAGAAACCTCCCAAAGATGAAACCCCAGGACAAGATGGCTTCACACGTGAATTCTACCAATCATTCAAAGATGATGTAAAACAAATCTTACTCTATAGCACTTCCAAAAAACTGAACAAGAAAGAATGCTATCAAACTCATTCAATGAAGCCAATATCACCATAAAATGAAAACCAGATACACACTATGAAAAAAGAAAACTACACATAAATATGTCTAATGTATATAGATGCAAATATTCTCAACAAAATACTTGCAAACCAAATCCAAATGCTCATTAAAAGAATTATACACCGCAATCAAGTGGGTTTTATCCCAAGTATGAAAGGATGATTCAAAAAAAGAAAATCAATTAATTTAGTAAACCACATTGATAAACTGAAGAAGAAAATTCACATGGTATTTTCAAGTGAGGCAGAAAGTTTTTGACAAAATATAACATCCTTTCTGGATAAACAACAATTGAAAAGACTGGAATAGAAGGAAACTTTCTCAACTTGGTAAAATGCATATGTGAAAAACTTAAAGCTAACATTTGTCATCAATGGTGCAAGACTGAAAGCTTTCCTGCTGCGTTCAAGATCAAAACAAGGATCCCTATTGTCACCATTAGTATTCAATATTGTGCTAGAAGTTCTAGCTAGAGCAATAAGTTCAAATAAAGAAATATATCTTCCAAATAGTAAAAGAAGAATTAGAACTTTCACTATCTGCTGATGATATGATCTTACATTTAGAAAGTCATGAAAAATACAAAACAAGGCTATTAGAATTTTATTGGAGGGATACGATATACACTAAAATCAATGCCATTTCTATAGACTAATGATATGCAATCTGAGGAGAAAATCAACCAAAATAATTCCATATATAATAGTGACTAAAACAATAAAAAATTTAGAAATAAACTTAATTAAGGACATAAAGGATCTGTATTAAGAAAACTACAAAACATTGCTAAAAAAAAAACTGAAGAAGACTTAAAGAATGAAAGGACATTTTGTGTTCATGGATTGGAAGACAGAATATTGTTAAGATGTCAATTCTACCCAAAATGATTTGCAGATTCAACACAATCCTAATAAAAATCTCAACAGCCATTATTATTATTATTATTATTATTTTGCAGAAATTTAAAAGCTAACGGTCAAATTTATTTGGAAGTGTAGGGGACCATGAGTAGCAAAAAATATCTTTAAAAATAAGAATGAAATTGGGGGACCTTCAATTCCTGACTTTAGAGCATATTACTTAGCTACAGTGGTAAAGACAGCATGGTACTGGCATAAAGACAAACACATTGAACAATGGAATCAGATCTAGAACTCAGAATCAGACCCTCAAATGTACAGTCAAGTTAATTTTTTTTTTAAGATTTTATTTATTTATTCATTTCTCCCCCCCTTGCTGCTTGTGCTCGCTGGGTCAGCTAGCCACGCCGTGCGGGCGGGCTTGCCTTCACCAGGAGGCCATGGGAACCGAACCTGGGGCCTCCCATATGGTAAACAGGAGCCCTACTGATTGAGCCACAGCCGCTTCCCCAGTCAAGTTAATTTTGACAAGAAAGTCAGGTCCTCCCAGCTGGACCAGAAGAGTCTATTCAACAAATGGTGCTGGGAGAGCTATATATCCATATCCAAAAGAAAAAAAGAAGACCCCTATCTCACACCTTAAACAAAAATTAACTCAAAATGGATTTCAAAGACCTATATATAAAAGTCGAGAACAATAAAACTCTTAGAAGACAATGTAGGAAAACATCCTCAAGATCTTGTTATAGGCAATAGTTTCTTAAAATTTACTCCCAAAGCAAGAGCAACAAAAGGAAAAAATAGATAAATGGTACCTCATCAAAATTAAACACTATGTAATATGCTTTATTAAAATGTATTAATAAAATTTATTTGTTAAAAAAGTAAAAAAAAATACAATTACAAAAATTTTCTTTCATGATCTATAAAAAAAGTTACTTCACTACTATCAGGTGTCAACAGAAGAGTGATATATGGGGAAAAATGCACCTAGAGCATACTTCTATGGGATATGAATATATCCATGTTGTCATAGTTATGTCATAAGCATGTTTTCTTGATAGAGACCAACATAATAGATGACAAAATATTAAACGCCTTTCCTGGGGAGTCCTGATCACTCTGTCAAATAAAATGGCAAAAATCTCTGGAACCTATAGGAAGTGCCTAATGAAAGAAAACAGATCAATATGTCAAGCCCTCAATCTTAATGCTTGTACTTAGGAACTTTATTTCTATAAAAATGAAGCCTAACCTAGTTAAAATTAATGCCTAAGAGTTACCTCTTGAACACCTCCTTGTTACTAAAATGTAGTTTCTAAGCCAAACTCAGCAAATAAACTCACTACCTCCCCCTCAACCTGGAACATGACTCCTAGGGATGAGCTTCCCTGGCACTGAGGGTTTATTACAAAACACTAACAACTGGTTCATGTGGAAATCTACATTGACCAAAAAAAGGAAGCATTAAATAATAAGTTTTATGGTAAGAGATTTGAAATTGAGCTGGAAGGTCAATCTGGAGGTTACATTTATGCAGGTTTCAGGAAGATTGCACTAACTGCCACAGTAACAAAAACTTAAACAAAAGTGCTGCCAATGATTCTAGGGACATCTGTACAGTATGGGCAAGGATACACAGCCTCATGACACTAGGACCCCTTCAGTGGGACCTGTTTGGGAATATATGATGATCTATTTCTTCAATAAAGCGGAGATAGACTCATTTATAAATTACTTACTTGTTATTATTCTATCCCTTTATTTGAACCTATACTTATCACAATAATCATTAAATGTATGAATAAATGCATTTATTATAGTACAAGATTGATTGAAATCAAACCCTAGAATAGGATGACTGATTAATTTTTCATCTTAGAGTATTTTTATGTTGATCTTGTTTGATTGTTTTCCTTTTTTTTCTTTCTTTTTTTTGCAGTATAAGGTCATCTTTATTTTTTTTTATTTCAACATTTTATCACATTAAAAAATACATGATATTTAAAGACATTTATGCAAATGTAAAAATATAAAACATTGACAATGAATACCTTGTAGTCCCATTAAGAAAAGAAAAAAAGATTTTTAGTTTTGTTTTAATGCACTTTTTCTAAGTATAATTATAGAAGTCAAAATAAAAATTCCATATTTAGTGTTATTGCATTGTTAAAAATACAATTATATTTAGAAAAAATCCCTCTATTTTATTTAGTCAGTATGACTAAAATATATTTTAGAGATTAATTGAAGAGTCACTTGAATATAATTTTGAGTGGAAGCTCTGGTGGCAAATTAAACCTTGCTTGAGTATATTTTAAAGAAGATTTCAAATGAAAGAACAATGCTATGTTAGATTTGACAATAAGTTGGGTACATTTTAGATATTTTACATGTGTAATTTGAATTTCATTGTATCCATTTTAAAATCAAATGATGAATTTATCAGTTTTAGGGAACAATAGATTCTTAGAAGAGATATTTCCTTACACCTATTCTCTTTTTCTGAAATTTTTATAGTTTAATTTTATATTTTGACTATATTTCTGTCTACTAACATGTATATTTAGAATTATCAGAACAAGCACATCAACACAAATGCATAGAAAGCTTTTTAATATGACCCTGTAAAATTATTTACTCATATAATTATAATTGATGTGTATTGTATATTTATAGAGATGTCAAAGAGCTCTTGATCTTGAAAATTAATGAAATAGAGGTAGAAAAATTAGATAAGAGCATAGAAAGGATATTTGTAACTTCATATTCATTTTCTTTTTATTTTATGTTAGTAAAAAGAAAGATTGTGAAACTTTAGATCAGGGACTGCTAATGCCCCTATGTGGGCCAGAGCTGTGCATAAATGAATAAAGTTAGCTGGGAGTAAGATGGTATAGAGATTTTATCTGGGAGGAGAGAGTGTTAAACTACAGCTTCCAACTCCCATTTAAATGGGTGAGCTACATTCACTTTTTCCAGTGTGTTAACAACACAGTGTGGCAAGTCTTCCTATATTTCCAAATAATCTACAAGTCCCCCTGCTATGTGAAATCTTCTAATTTTTAAATTCTGGCACCAAATTAAAACCATTGGAAGTGAAATGTTCAACACTTTATAACTTCTGCTTTATGTTTTAAAAGTTTATGCACAAAAAGACAAGGTAGATAATATTATAGATACATTTGATAATGAAAAGGAATATGTTCCTATCACATCTAGCAGGAGAACTTCTCCATTTTGACTTGTTTAAAAGCCTAAAGATTGGTCTTAGGGATTTTAATTTGTGTTAAAAAGTTACTATACATTTTTATTTTAATGAAGGGTCTAAATTGTTCAGCTAGGTATTACATCTAAGCCAGGTGACACCATCAAATTCAGATTAAAGAATAAGGTTTGAAAAAAATACAGTGATAATTTATTTATAGTTCTTGCATATATATTTCTTTTACTCTGTTTATGGCATCTTAAACCTGACACGTATTGTTTACTCACAGAATATTATTTAGAATCTTATTAGGCTGGCAATTTTTGTATTTTCAGTGGTATAAGTTGAGTTCTCCCAGGTCATTGTTGACAAATAATTGAGAATTGTTTTGTTTTGATGCCTTAGCATTATTATCTTTGAAATTCAATTCTATTGCTGAGGTTAATGTTTTTATGAACCAGTCTCCAAGAGGAGAATGCCTTAAGACTCTTAGAGATGAATGCTTAAAAAAGCAGTGGCTACTTCTATTATTATTATTTTTTAAGCAGTACCAGGGATTGAACCTAGGACTTCATATATGGAAATCAGGCACTCCATCACTGAGCTACATCTGCTATCCCTGTGGCTACTTTTACATTTTTGAAATATTGGTTGAATAAGTTTTGGTTGTTTGATCTGTTGTTCTGATTTATAAGAAATTCATGTTAGTTGTAAAATCTGAGTCTCTCTTTTAACTAAAATACACAATTGATAGAATGCCATTGGCTTAACCATGCTTTTTATTCTTTTAGCTCCTGTTAAATAAAATAAAGTAGTTACCTAAAAAGGTATTATGGGAGCACTCCCCTTTTCTGAGATGTGACAAAGATTTTTTAAAGAGTTAAAAAGAAAACTGGAGGCTCTCTTAAAAAATGAAATATACCCAGCAAAAGTTGCAGTTTAAACAGCAATGAAGTATAAGCTGTGTTCTGTACAAGAGGAGTTAACCTATCAAAAACAGATAAATATGCAATAATAACCAAACTATGGTCATTTATTATATTGTAAGACCCTCCTTTGTAACACAGAACTTAAATGTCAACTAATTATTGTAAATACCCTTATGAAAATCCTCTAATTGCCTTTTTAAGCCAATATAACTTAACAGCCACTAAGGTTATCAAGCATTTTCTCTTTCACTAAATCCATTGTTTGGATTATTGATTATTATTCTTTTGATACCCCTTTAAGCAGCAGGAGAAAGCTTGAAAAACAGATGACTTCTATGTATTCCATAAATGTTGGCAGTTTCACTTTTTTGGCTTATGGTAGTCAAAAAGGATTGCTAAACTGAACCAATCCTGGTTAGAAATTCCATCTCTTGGAGTGCTTCTAGGAAAACATGGTAATTATTCTTTGTACTTAGATTAATCAGTATGATAGATGCCATCATAATGTTGATCATAAACATCTGAATTATAGGGTAACCATGTAATCACCTTATCTGTGGGGACCATATGCCTTTTCATAAGGTTGGAAGACAAGTCCAGCAGTTCCACTACCAAGCATTGAGTCTGGCTCATTTTTTGACATGGCAACTACATGACCAGTCTCTAGCATCCCTGGATATAGATCCCAACCAACCCAGTGGACATAAAAAGCACAGAGTAGTCACTTAATACATGTTTAAATGGATAAGCAGTGCATATATTAAGCGATAATGACAAGTAAAACATCATGTCAGGTATTCTGGGGGAATGCCAAGATACAATACAGTCCCTATTTTATGAGACGTTCTTTCAAGCGGGACATAGGGCAAATGCCTATGTGATTTCTAATTCAGATTTCCAAATATGTTTTGATTCTCAGGTTTTCTTTTTGTTTTTAATTGTGTATCAATCTAAAAAAAATGTCTACCTTTTTTAATAAAAAGTACTGTGTGAGCGTGTGTATATATAGTCAGAAGTGGGTAGGGACATTGTAATGCTTGGTATATATTTAAAATGTAGTGAGTATTAACTTTTAAAATTAATCATAGAAACAAATAAGTTTGGTATAATTCATATATAAATCCAGATTTTCTGACTGTTCTTGAGAACCCAGATGCTGTGGTAGAACCGGAAACATGTCCAACTGGCAGCTGTGTGCTGATGCCAATTATAGAGTTTAGGAAATATTTCCTGATAAGGTAATGCATTTAAAGTATTAAAACTCAGCTGCCCATGTAAGGAAATGGCAGGCTATGGGAAAGCATGATGTGCACCATGATTGACTTGTATGAAATGCAGGGTCTAAGTTGGCAAGAGGTAATGAGGCTGGAGTGTGCAACAGGAGTTCCCTGATCACAAGAATTTCTGTGTGCTATGAAGAAGAGCCTGTGTTTAATTTGGGAAAAACTGTGGTGGTGGGGAGAGGGCCTTTGTGTAGTGAAGAATTATTCTTACCCATAATATTATTTATGATGGGGGCTTGGACTCAGACAATATAAATTCTGCCTCTGGAAGGGCCTGCACAATAAAGGTATCAGCCCAACTTCCAAGATAAACTGGAAACCAAAGGGCAGGCAGCAGTGTGTTATTAAGCCATTAGGACTACAAAGGCTCAGGCACACTTCCCCTTTTGGCAATATTCCATGAATATTCTCACACTTCTGGGAAAGGATTCCTTCTGGATCGCACATAAGAAGTTACACATTTATAACTTTATGGGGCTATGCCTTATCCACTTCTTCCACTGGATCATTTAATCTGTATCTTTCCCTGTTATAAAGCATAAACATGTATATAACCTGTTGCAGTGAGTTCTGTATCTACTTCCAGTGAATTATCACACCAAAGGGTGGTTTTGGGAACCCCCTGTGTAAGATTGAATAATTTCCCTCACAAAGACAAGTTCAAGTCCAAACCACCATTTCTGTGCATGCACAATCATTTGGAAATAGGGTTTGTGAAGTTCTTATTACTTCAGTTGAGGCCACACTGAATCATGGTGAAACTTACCCCAATATGGCTGGAGACCTTATAAGCACTTATAATCCACAGTTAGTGGCAATGCTTTAATATGTGCTCATCAATTGTAACAAATATACTACACTAATGAAGCATGTTGTTAATATGGGATAATGTGGGAGGGGGAAGGGTTGAGTTACATGGGATTCTCATATTTTTATGTAACATTTATATAGTCTAAAGTTTCTTTAAATAAATAAATGTTTAAAAATGAACGGTATAGAATTTTACATTGGAATGTGGTTAAAAGACAAAATTTTAGGTTGTATATATGATACTAAAATAAAAACAATAAACAAATAAGTAAAAAAAAATTGGACACAGTAATAATAGAAGGCAGAGGAGGAAACAAAAGGAAGACTTTTCTATGTGTGGAACAAGGGATTGATTGCCTACAAGCTACCACCTCCAGAACACACAGGCTACAGGGAAGGTATGGCCAGACTTTACTTTAATTTTGGACTTTTACTTTCCAAATCTGTGAGAAAATAAAGTACTATCATTTAAGCCAACTAGCCTGTGGCATTTTGGTTTAGCAGACTAGACCTCCTAAGAAAATTCTGAGCTTGCGCTAGTGTCAGAAGTAAGGGGACGTCTGATAGGCACCATTCTTACAAATTTTTCTCTTGTCTTAATACTCATAGTGTTTAAGGATGTTAAACCTAATCATCATCAGGTTACATTTTGGAAAGATTGTTTTGGCAAAGGAATGGAGGAAGCATTGCAAGTATAACAGTGACATTTTGTTTGTAGTAATTCAGGCAAGAAGGTGAGGACTTGAACTGGAACAATGCCAGAGACATTAATGAAGCAGAACCAAGGGGTGGGTTATCAATTCACAGGTGAAAGACAGCAGAAAAGTACTGTGTGACTCCCCAGTTTCTGCAACTAAGCCTGTGGTAAGTGCTAAAGAGGCTTTAGATTAAAGGAATGATTAAGGTATCCAGGATATCAGTGATGTTTCTGATTGGAGACTGCAAAAATGTTGAAAGATTACATTTGATACAGAAATTCTGAAAGAGATCCAGAAATACAAGGTAAATTCCTCATATATCTTCCCCATTCCAGGCACCAAGGGTGGTTTCAGTGATTTACCAGTATATTAGTCAGTCAAAGGGGTGCTAATGCAAAGTACCAGAATTCTGTTGCCTTTTATAAGGGTATTTATTTGGGGTAGAAGATTACAGTTACCAAGCCCTAAAGAGTCCAACTCAAGGTGCCATAAGAGGTACTTTCTCACCCAAAGTCTGTTGACACATGTTGACACAAGATGACAGCAATGTCTGCAAGGGTTCAGCCTTCCTCTTTCCTCTTAAGGCTCCATGGTCACAGCTTCTTCAGAGATCAGCTAAAGGATGGCATAAGGCTCTTCTCTCTCAACAGAGCTTGTTTCTTTCTGGGATCAGCTGTGTTCTGTCCAAAAGGTCAGCCGTAAACTCTCAGGCTCATCTATTTTCCCAAGATCATGTCTATAGAAGACTCTCTCTTCCTGTTTGTCTGCTTCTGTGTGTCCACGTCCTTGTGAGAGTCTGTTTTATCAGCCCACAGAGAGGGTGGGGACTCAATGCTGAGTCATAATCTAATGACATTGTTGAATCAAAGCCCTAATCTTAACATACTTTAATCAAAGGCATCTCAGCTGAATCTAATATGATGAAAGCATAACATGCCCAGAGGAACAGGCCAGTTTGCAAACATAATCAAATATCTCCTTTTTGAAATTCATAAATAATATCAAACTGCCACAACCAGAGAAAATTCCCTCTCTGTAGAACATAGCATGGGGCAAGTGGAATTGCAGGCACAGGAAAGGAATCCTTGTGGCTTAAAAGACAAAGAAGAGCCAAATGAAATCATTGAAATCATATTTCTTTAGTGAACAGATTTCCTTGGATCTGTATTTATCCTCTACAGTTTAATTTGACATGACTAAATTCTTTTTTGCGTTCCCAAGCAGCCAATAAGTTGCTGTCCCTAAAGGACTACCTGTGTATCAAGTCCTAAATAGCAACTGTGGCATGTCAACAAATGAGGCATCCCTAGCAACACTGCTGTCCAAACAGAGAGACAGGTTGCCTTTCCCTCCTGTGCTTCTTAGGTTGGAGGCAGGAAGAGAATGAAGCAGCCTGGAGTTTTGGTTATGCTGTATTCCTTGGAGATTCACTATGCAGTTTTGAGTCTTTCTCAGGGTTGTTTATTTGAAGGTAGGAAGCAAATTTAGAGTGCCTCTGTGCCTGCTACAATAGTTTGGTAACGTCTGCTATTTGAATCTAAGTTGAAAATATTTTCCTTTTAAGGATTGGTAGACAGCTATCAATTTAGCCATGCTTTTGCCACAGACTTAATCCATGATCTAAGGAATATTTAAGTACTATCTAACCCAATATTACTAAATGATATTTAGCTAGCAGTTATTGAATATTTATGTACCTGGCATACTTAAATCATCTCATAAATCCAAATAGGTAAGTATAGTTATTTTCAATTTACTGACAAAGGAATAGAGGCTTAGATACTAACTTACCCAAGGACATAAAGCTAGTAAGTGGCAGAGCCAGGATTGTAACTCAGAGAGTTTAAACATTATGCTACATCACTTTCAGGGTTTGAAAAACCCTTTTTCTAATGACTGATATAGGGTACCTACAAATTTGGTTTGATGTCTACACTTTATATTTAGTAAAACTGACTATTCAGTGAGAATGCCTTTATGATGATAAAGGTCATATTGGAGGCAGGGCAGAGAGGGTGGCATGATGCATACAGAGGAGAAGTAATCATCTGTATTAGTCAGGGTTCTCTAGGGAAACAGAATCAACATTAGATTTCTGTAAATAGTATAAGATTTTATAAGAGTATCTCACATTACTGTTGGGATGCACAAGTCCAGGTCCACAGGAAGGCTGCAAACCTTGAGGAGATTCTGGGACACATTGGCTGACCAAAGATGAGCTGGGAATTCCATCTGAAGGCTAAAATGACTTCCCCTTTTAAGGCATTCAAATGATTGGATAAAGCATCAATCATTGCTGGTGACAGGCTCCCTGGTTGATGTAGATATAATCAGCCATCTATGCAGTAAAATCCCTTATGACTAAAGCCCATAAATGCCTTGTATTACAATTAGCCCAGTGCTTGCTTGGCCAAACAACTGGGCACATTTACCTGGTTGAGTTGACACATTAAACTAACCATCACATCATCCAAGCTGATGTAATAATGAATTATTCAAAGCAAACTCATAATTGATGCCAAGTAAAAGCACTATGCAATCATTAAAAGATACCATTATTGAAGAAGTGAAACCTTAAAATTAACCAATCAATGTATTACCAATATTTAAAGTTTTAAAAATCTAGATTTTTACTGTAAAAGTCCAAATTTCTATCTTCTCTTAAAACCAAAATCCAACCACAATAAGCTCACAGTAGCAGCTGTCTATTTTAGACAAGGCATGAGCTCCAGGTTGACTAATGCAACCACCATGTCCAGTCCATTTCATTAATTTACATAACCATTGATTTATTCTTTGAAAGATGTCACTATTTCTATAATAATTCAAAAGTGATGCAAATATAAAAAAAAAAAAAAACCAAAGGAAAGCTGCCTTATCCATCTTAAAAAACAAAGAGTTTGTGAAGTTCCTCACTCCCACAAGCTAGGTGACATTGGAAGCTGCCATAAATGCCATAAAACAAAGAAATGGAACAGATTCTCCAGACATTTCCTGCTCAAATGATGGTCCTTGAATGAGTTGCATGAGCATTATCCAGGAGATTGGTAGAAATGTAATATCTTAGAGCCCATCCAGATGCACTAATTCAGGATTCACATTTTAACAAATTCCCTGGTGACTCATGTGTGCACATTATATTTGGAGAAGCACTGCCCATCACTTGGTACCTAGTGGATAAAACACCATGATTCTTACTGGGGCAGGGGATAGGGAGGCTTGAATGAGTTCTGGATGAACTTTCTCCCCATTCTTCCATTGAGTAGCATAGGAAAACTGTGAAACTTGAGGCAATTTCATTCTTAAGGAGTGAGTCCTGACTTCTCATTGAGGAGAGTGACCCTCTACACTTGGGGAATATGAGCAGTTGAGATAATAGCTTAGGACTGATGAACCAAGGCTGATATGAATCAAGGCCATGGGAGTTATAAAGAGATATCTTCCGGAAAGATGTTGAAATGCTGTGAATATAGTTGTCCTTAGCATGCAGATAGTTTTCATCTGGTCGCCACCTGCAGGCTTCCTCTGATATACTGCAAAGCACATCTTTGATATTTTCTGGAAAGAGGACCAGGAAGATATCATACTGTATCACTATCCATTATGCACCAGCTCAGTTATCACCATTGTCATAGGTCTGATGCTATGGTTACAGTTACCATAGAGATATAACAATGCTTGCTTGAAACTTATCCCTAAGAAACAAAAGAAAACAAAAATGAAACAAAACAAACACCAAAAGCTAACCTATAGCAACAGAAATATGAAGGCACAAAAAATCAACCAGACAGTAATGGAAGGAGATTTGTTCACCAATCCTGGTCGATCCACATATCTATGGATTTCCCATAAGCAAAAGTTCTCAAAATTTGGTATTCATTAGAATCTCTCAAGCTCTTGTTAAAATGGATTGTTGGACTTCAACCTCCTTTCTGATTCACTGGGTCTAGAGTGGGAACCAAAAATTTATGTGTCTAACAAGTTCCCAGGTGATGTTAATGCTACTAGTCCTGGAACCACACTTTGATAATCATTGATATAAGTGACTTGCAAGGTCAGCTTGTACAGGGTAGGGCTGGTTGAGAGGCAAGAAAGCCAAAGTCTTATTGGCCTGAGGGTTCAAATAAGGAGTTTGCACTGAAGGGGCTGGAAGTTGAAGGAAAAATTCCTTTAAAGAGAGAGCCACATCAGGGGAAGACCCACACCGCATATGTGTATGTGAGACTATAAGGAGTCAAAGGAGAAAACAATAACTGGAAGCAAAATGAAAAGAGCAAAGATTTCAGCATTTGCTCATTACATGGTAGAGAGATTTTGGAGATGAATGTCTAACCATGTTAGACAGGATTCATGAATGTGTTATTTTTCCAAAGGGGTGCTGATGCAAAGTATCAATAATGTGGTGGATTTTATAAAGGATATTTATTTGGGGTAAAAGCTCACAGTTCCAAGGTAGTGTAAAGGCCACCTCAAGGAACCCTAAGAGGGGCTTTCTCACCCAAGTCAGTTGCATGTGTTGAAGCAAGATGGTGGGTGGTCTCTGCCTAGTCTCTGCCTAGTCTCTGCCTTCCCCTCTGAACCTCCTATCTCAGGCTCAACTGGTCTGCTTTTCTTCCCTATTTCAGCTGCAAGCTATCAGGCATATACGGCTCATCTCTCCCTGCGGCCTCAGTGACTTGAGCCTGTCCTTTCTGTCACATTGCAGGATAAAAAATGGAAGAGCTCTCTTTTTTGAGTGTTTCCATTTTTATCAGACACAGCAAGAGGGCAGAGACTCAACTTGAGTCACACTGCACTGAAGTAATCCAGTTGAAAAAGGTCTCACACCCATAGGAGTCAACCAACCCACAAACATAATCTTTCACTTCAACGAGATCCATAAAATAATTTCAAATTGCCACAGTGAACAGCTTAGGTTTTTCTATTATAATAAAGAAAAGGGTGTGCTGTAATAGCAAAGACTATGTCCCAAACTAAGGCATTCAATCTAAGACCAAGGGTAAATCTAAAATACCCCTTTCTTAACAAAACCAACAATTCTGCTGCACATATGAGAGAAACTCTCTTCAGTAAAAGATAAAAGAGTCTATTCTCTACTGCTTCTTATTAAAAAATATTTAGTATGCAAAAATCACTATACAGTGAAGAAACAGGAAAATGTGACCAACAAGCAAAAGAAAAAACATGCAGTCTAAATAAACACACAATCTAGATATCAAAATTAGCAAAGACTTCAACAAATGTATGACAACTATTTATTTATTCATTTATTTTTGTCATATATATGTATATATCTTTATTTTATACATTATAGATTTGCCATTAGTTAAAGATTAAAATGATGTGAAATACTTTAGGTCATGTCAGTATAGATGACCAAATTTGTCATTTTACAAAATATTAAATGGTTTATAAGGGTGAACATAAACAATGATCATTGGAGTTCTGCTGGGTGCTTGTCTATGATAGATACTTCACAGATACTTACCTGCCAATTCCTCTCTGTGTGTGAGAATTTAGGACTTAGGTGTTTTGTTTAAGAGATGTAACTAAATGGATGATACACTGGCTAATAAGAGCTATGAATATACAAGATGATGTATGTTTTATAACAAGGGAACTGTTAAGATTATACTAAGGTGTTAATTTAAGATTGTACATTGACATTCATAATCTCTTAAGAAGGCAAGCATATTTTAAAGCCAAACTAAAAGGCTTTAAGTTTGTCATATAACCCTGTGTATTTATTTGTGTTTTAAAGCAGCCATATAAAGGTATATTAAATTAAGCACAAAAGGTGTAAATAATAAAAAGAAAATAATAAACTAAAACAGAGGAATAATTGATCTATGAGTATATTTTCTGTGTTTTTGTCATACTCTTCAAGGAATTTTTTAACAAAAGTCCACTACTGAAAAAGCTAGAATTTCTAAAAATTATTGTTAATTGTTGCTGTGTTTATTTTAAATATTTTTACCCTAAACTAAGAGTTCTAATGAATATGAGGATAAAATTCAAGGGATCCTGAATTTGGGTGGGAAAAGTTATGCTTATTTTCATTGACATCTAACTGAAATTTACCATTTTCTTAAATTATGAGAATATGCAGAAAAGGAAAAAAAACTGTAATATTGGTATTGCTTGTGACTGTTTTCCAACAGAAATCACAGACACTTTATAACATATTGAAAGTTGTTTCAGTTAGCTTAAAATATCTTTTAGGCTTATGCTATTTTGTAAATATAGTAGTTACCAAGCCTGACATTAGATCAAATGTCATTATAGTCTTTCTAGCTATAGATGCTTCTGGGAGGTAGCTGGTTATCATTGGGAACTCTGGGCCTCATTCTTGTCCAGCCACAAAATAGTGCAGTCACATATTCTCACAGTGGTGACTCCATAATCTGTTTAAAATTTCTTGTTTAATTTAATTCTTTTAATTTTAAAAATATACTTAGATTACATAAAAGTTACACAAAAAATATAGGCATTCCCATGTGCCCCACTCCCCACACCTCCCACACCCTCCCACATAAACAACATCCTCCATTATTGTGGCACATTCACTGCAATTGATAAACACATCCTGGGCCATTGCCACTGAGCATGAACCAGATTTCACATAGTACTCTACCCTCTCTCCCACACAGTTCTGCATGTTATGGGACGACATAAAGTGGCCTACATCTGTCATTGCAATGTCATTCCGGATGCTTCCCAAGTCCCCCCAAAAACCTTATATTACAACTGTTTTTTCCTCTCCCTGCCGCTAGATCCTCCAGTGGCCACTGGCTCCACATCAATGTTGTAAATTCTTCCATTGCTGGAATCACAATATGTCTAAAGTAGAATACCAGTAAGTCCACTCTAGTCTATAGTTCATTCCCTATCATGAGGATTCTGGGATGATGATGTCCACTCCACCTCTAATTGAGAGGAGGTTTATATCCCATGGGGAAGATGGATGGGACTATCTTGCTTGGAGTTGTAGGTGCTCTCATTTCCTTGTTATGGTGGCTGTCAATCCCCACCTCCTTGTTAGTTGTCCTGGGTGAGTCCAGTAAACTGGAGAGTAAGTGTAACAACTCTGCTGAGGCCCCAGGCCCAGCTGGCACATGGACAGCCCAAAGATTCCAGTCACCTGGACGTAAACCTACAAACTTCAGTACCAAGTGTACGTTTCAATAGTAAGGAAAGATGAACCATGTGTAGGGAAGCCATAATTGAATCCAACCCTGTTATTCTCAGAAGCAAAAACACCAAAGTAGCACCCACAGGTATGGCACCAAACTCCAGTGCTATCTGTCCTAACCATAGGATCTGGGTGTCTCCAGAGCCCTCAAGAGCCCCAATATTTTGGAGTAGTGTCCATTTTGGCAGTCTCTGAGCTCCTCCTAAGATGTGCATAAGTGTTATTTCAGGGATGACCTCCCGACTCACTTGACCATGCCCTGTGAATATTTGAACATATTTATATGCATTATATACATATCCAGGTAAACTTTCTCCAAAGTATTCCTCATCACTGAAACCCCCCTCCATTGATCCACCCCTGTCCCATGTTGTAACCCTATTTAAATTTTCAATTTACATATACAAGGCTAAGAGATGTGAAATTCTGGAGAGACTGGGAACCGTAAAAAAAGAACCAAGTAAGTATTCCAGAACTCAAAATTATATCTTAAATGTGATCCACCTATATCACACCCTTATTGCCAATTCAACTCTCCACTTGAGGCTTAAACAAATGTAGAATGTTTACTTGGTTGTGAGTGATCAGAATCTTAGCACAAGGATTCAAGGAGGCTGAGAGTGAATGGCTGAAAACAATCATACAAACAAAAAATAACCAAAACAGTGTGAGAGTAGCTATACTAATATCAGACAAAATAGAATTTAAATGCAAAACTATTGTAAGAGACAAAGAAAGACACTTTATATTAGTTAAAAGGGGTAATCTTTCAAGGAAAAAGAACTATCATAAACATTTATGCACCAAACCAAGTTGCTTCAAAATCCAGAGGCAAAAACTGGACAAATTAAGTGGAGAAGTACCTGCTTCTACAATTATAGTGGGGGACTTTAATACACCATTATCACCAGATGACAGAACATCTCCACAGAAAATCAATAAAGAATCAAAGACTCTGAATAATAAATTGGAGAATCTGGATCTAATAGACATATACAGAACACTACACCTAAATAGACTGGGATTAACATTCTTCTCAAGGGCACATGGATCATTCTCCAAGATAGACCACATGATAGGCCACAGAAAAATTCTCAATGAATTAAGAAAGATTGAAATTATGTGCTGTAATTCCTCTGAACACAATGGAATGAAGCTGGAAATCAATAAGGGCCAGAGAACAAGATTAGGCACAAAGATATTGAAGTTAAACAACACACTCTTAGACAAACAAGAGGAAATTCCCCAAAAATCAGTAACTACCTTGAAATGAATGAGAATGACAAAACAGCATATAAAAACCTATGGAATGCAGCAAAAGCTGCACTGAGAAGGAAATTCATAGCCATAAATGAATATATTAAAAAAGAAGAAAGAGTTAAATTCAAAGACCAAACTACTCCAAGAGGAATTTGAAAAAGAAAATCAAGCTAACCCCAAAGAAAGTAAAAGAAGGAAGTAACAAAAAATAAAGCAGAACTAAATGAAATATAAAATAAGAAAGCACTAAAAAAATAAACAAAACCAAGTGATAATTCTTTTAGAAGATCAATAAAATTGACAAAACCTTAGCAAGACTAACAAAGAAAACAAGAGAGAAGATGAAAATAAAGAAAATAAGAAATGAGGAAGGTGGTATCACCACTGAAACTACAGAAATAAAAAGTATCATAAGAGGATACTTTGAAAAATTATATGCCAATAAGATGGATGATTAAGAGGAAATGGACAAATTCCTAGAAACACACAAGCAGCCTACATTGATTAAAGAAGAAATTGATGAATGTAACAGACCAATCACACGTAAAGAGAGAAAATCAGCCATCAAAAACCTTCCATCTAAGAAGATCCCAGGACCAGATGGCTTCACAGGTGAATTCTACCATATCTTCTAAAAGAACTATCACCAACCAACCTGCTGAATCTCTTACAAAAAATACAAGTAGAAGGAACATTGCCTAACATTTTATGATGCCATCATTACTGTAATACCAACCTCAAAAGAAGACACCACAAGAATGAAAACCTACAAATTAATATCTCTAACAATCCTAGATGCTAAAATCATCAACAAAATACTTGCTAATTGTATTCAAGAACACATCAAACAAATTTTATATCATGACAAAGTGGGTTTCATCCTGGGTATGCAAGAATGGTACAACATAAGAAAATCAATCAATGCAATACACCACCTATATATAAAAATAAATCACATGATCATCTCTATAGATTCAGCAAAAGCATTAGACAAAATACAGTAACTTTTCATGATAAAAACACTGCAAAAGGTAGGAATAGAAAGAAACTTTCTGAATATGATAAATGGTATAAATGAAAAAAAAAAAAAATACCACAGCTAACATTCTATAGAATGGTGAAATCCTAAAAGCTTTCCCTCTAAGATCGGGAACAAGACAAGGATGCCCACTATCACTGCTCCTATTTAGCTTTGTGTTAGATGTACATGTTGGAGCACTGAGGCAAAAAAAAATATATAAAAGACATCCAAATTGGAAAAGGAAAAGCAAAAATTTGACTATTTGCAGATGACATGATCCTATTCATAGAAAGCCATGAAAAATCTACCACAAAGCTTCTAGAATTTATGAATGAGTTCAGTAGTCACAGGTCATAAGATCAATGTGCAAAAATCAGTAGCACTTCTGTACATCAATAATGAGCAATCTGAGGAGGAAATCAAGAATAAATACCATTTTCAATAGTAACTAAAAGAATCAAATGCCTAGGAATAATTTTAACTAAAGATGTAAATGACTTATAAACAGAAAACTACACACCACTATTAAAGGAAACCAAAGGAGACTTAAATGGAAGAATATTCCCTGTACATGGATAGGAAGATTAAACATCATTAAGATATCTATCCTACCAAAACTAATACAGATTTAATGCATTCCCAATAAAAATCACCACAGCATTTTTTACTGAATTGGGAAAACTATGAAATTTATTTGCAAGGGCAAGAGGCCCTGAGTAGCCAAAGACATATTGAAAAAGCAAAATGAAATTGGAAGAATCACACTAACTGAATTTAAAACATACTCCAAAGCTACAGTGGTGGTCAAAACTGCATGTTATTGGCACAAAGATAGACATGCTTGCAAATGGAACTGAAGTGAATGTTCTAATATAGTTTCTCTCATATGCATTCATCTTATATTTGACAAGGCCACCAAGCCCACTCAACTGGGAGAGAATGACTTCTTCAACAAATGATGCTTGGAGAACAACATATCCATATCCAAAAGAATGAGAGAAGAACACCATCTCACACTTTATACAAAAATCAACTCAAGATAGATCAAAGATATAAACAAAAAAGCCAAGAACATAAAAACTTTGGAAGATAATGTAGGGAAGCATCTACAGTATTTTGTAATAGGAAATATTTCATGAACTTCACACACAAAGCACAAGCCATTAAAGGAAAAGTAGATAAATGGGATCTCCACAAAATTAAAAACTTTTGCACCTCAAAGGAATGTATCAAGCATTTTAAAAGGCAGCCTACTCAATGGGTGAAAATATTTGGCACCAAATATCTGATAGGAAACTAATATCCAGCATGAATAAAGAAATCCTACAACTTGGGGAAAAAAGACAAACCATTTAAAAAATGGACAAGCAACTTGAAATGACACTTCTCCAAGGAAGAAATACAAATAGTTTAAAAGTACATGAAACAATGCTCAACATCAGCAGCTATTAGGGGAATGCAAATCAAAACTATAATGAGATACCATCTTACACCCATTAGACTGGTGGCTATTAAAAAAAACAAAGGACTTCAAGTGTCAGAGAGATTGTAGAAGAATGGGAATCCTCATCCAATGTTGCTGGGAATGTAGAATGGTCCAGCCATTGAGGAGTACAGTTTGGCAGTTTCTCAAAAACAAACTATAGAACTGCCAATTGAGCCAGCAATTCTACTGTTAGGTATACACCCAGAAGAACTTAAAGCAAGGACATGACAGATATATGCACACCAAAGTTCATAGTGGCATTATTCACTATTGCCAAAAGTTGGAATCAACCCAAATACCCATCAACAGAAGAATGGATAAACAAAAAGTGGTACATACCTACAATGGAATATTACTTAGCTGTAAGAAGGAATACAGTGCTAACACATGTGATAAATGGATGAATCTGGAGGAATTTATGTTAAGTGAAGCAAGCCAGGAATTGAAGGACAGTTGCTACATGACCTCATTTATATGAATTAAGCAAATTGAGCAGACTCAGGGAGTTAGAGTCTGGAAGATACGTTTAGAGTAAGTAGAAAGGGAGCAGAAGGTTTTGAGCCAACACTAAAATGGGCATAATCTATGGTAAAGTTAGAGTGTGTAGTTGCTCATTGAAGAGATATGACAGGAGGGCAATGATAATATTGGTTTGGGTGGCGCAGATTTGGCAGGTGGGTAGATTGGGGAGGGTGGGTTGGAAGGCCCAGGGAAATGGGAGGAGGGTTTCGAGAGGGAGCAGGTTAACACTGGGGATTTGCAGATATGTGGTTGAAAGTACAAAGTTGGGAATGCTCTTATGGAAATATGACAAGAAAGGGTTACTGGTTTAGGCTGTTGGATGGGGGTGGGGCATTTGCGACAGGGTGCACCTGGAGCAAGCTTCTAGGGAGTTTGTGAGGGATTATTTTTCATAATGTGTTGTATCAGTGAGTAGAGACCCACATCATGAGTGGGAAGGTGTTGGACTCCCATCCTGGGAAGGACTGATTTGTTCACAAACAGTGAGGCAGGAGTCTCTCCAAAACATGGGCAGTTCTTAATAGTGGAGGACAAACCAGTGTGTCAAGACCTCAGTATTGTTGCAAGTAACTATGAATTTTGTCATCCAAGGAGTAAAGCCAGGAGTTTTTTGTGGTCCCAAGGGGAGGGGGAGGGAGGAATATAAGTGATAGAAGAGGAGGTATTTAGTGGGCAATGGAAGTGGTTTTCCTGATCTTGCCATGATGGGCACAGGCCATGTTAAACATCATCAAAATTTTAAAAGTGTATAATCTAAAAGGTAAACCATAAAGTAAACAATTGGCCATGGTTAGTAGCTTTATTTCTCTATTTGTATATCAGTTATAACAAAGGTACCATTCACATATAAAAATGTATTAATATGGGAGAGAGGAAAATGGGAGGAGGTTGGGTATATGAAAGTCCCCTGTGTTCTGTATATGAGTTTATTGTGACCTAAACCTTCTTTGAAAACAAAAAGAAAAAAAGTAAGACACTGGGGAATAAATGGAAGAAAATGCCACTCTACATGCAGGACACCAGATATTACAGGGATGAAAGACAAACTGTCAAAAAAAAATTAAATATTTTTCATTATTTTTTAATGTCCCAATCTTAATTTTATTTTATTTTTAGTTTTTTTTTTAATTTTTATGTATATCATTTCTCATATTTAAACCTATAATTATTATTTCATTTTACTCTCAATTGTATTTGGCTATTTTAATTACTTCATGTGTGAAGAAGCTTTGGATCACAGAAGGTTAACAACTGGGGCAGAGGAGGATCATTGGTGTGGGATGTCAATGATGGGGGATCCATAGAAGAAGTTCACCTGGGCATACATATAAGGTATATAAACATGGTCAAATGTTAATGGGGCATTGTCACAGTTGGTGGATACTCACACAATAACTGAGAGAATATTGAATTTCTATCCTGGAGAGCTCTGCCACATTCTCTAATGCAGCAGCAACAGTCCCTAAGTGCAGGGGCAATGACTGGCAAAGGAGGATGATCCATTGATGGGCTCTTGATATTGATGATTATGCTTATGAGCCTTCCTTCTTGAAACTGAAACTTAGCCTAGTGTGTTGGGGTGCCTAAGATTTGCCTCCTGAGAGCCTCCTTTTTGCTCAAATGTGGCTTATCTCTAAGCCAAACTCAGCATATATATGCATTACATTCCCCCCAGCATGGGACATAACTCCTGGGGATGAGCCTCACTGGCACTAAGGGATTACTACCAAGCACCAACTAGTAATTTAACTGGAACAAGACCTCAAATAAAAGGGAAAAAGGTAAAGACAAATGAGTTTATATGGCCAAGAGACTTCAAAGTGTGTGGGCAGTTCATCCCAGATATAAAGCTTGTGCACATCTTAGCAGGATCTCATAGACTGCCAAAGTGGATACTACTCAAAATTGTGGAGCACCTGAGGGCTCTGGAGACACCCAGGTCCTATGGTCAGGGCAGATATCTCTGGAGTTTTGTGCCTTGCCAGTGAACTCTACTTTGGATTTTGTGCTCCTGAGAGTGACAGAGTTATATTCAGTTATGACTTCCCTACACATGGCTCATCTGTCCCATCTATTTGAACCTATAGTTGGTGCTGGAATTGATAGGTGTACATCCAATAGACTTAAGTCTTTTGACAGTCCATGTGCTTGCTGGGTCCTGAGCCTGAGCAGAGATGCTATACCTGCTCTCCAGTCCATTGGACTCACCCAGGACAAATAACAAGGAGTTGAGCATGGACAACCACCATGCCAAGAAAATGAGAGAGCCTATAAGTGCAAGCAAAAGAGTCCCATCCATCAGCTGTATGGGATTGAAGCCCCCTCTCAATTAAAGGTTGAGTGGACATCAACATCCCAGAATCCTCAGGATTGGGGAATGAACTATGGACTAAAGTGGACTTACTGTTATTCTACTATATACTTATTATGATTCTAGCAATGGAAGATATTACAACATTGATGTGGTTGTTGTGACCCCTGGAGGCTCTGTGGGCAAGGATAGGGAAAACCGGTGTAATGTGGAAGCTTTTTTGGGACTTGGGAATTGTTCTGAACGACATTGCTATGACATTATATATCATTATATATCTTCCCATAACCTATAGAAATGTGTGCGTGAGATTGTAAACTACAATGTAAATTATAATCCATGCTCAGTGGCAATGTTTCAAAATGTGGTCATCCATTGCATTGAATGTACCACTAAGGAAGATTGTTATTTATGTGGGAAAATGTGGGAGTTGTGTGGAGCAGTGTGTATGGGAATCCTTATGTTTATTATGTAACATATATGAAATCTAAGTATCTTTAAAAAATAAAAAATATATTAAAAACAAACAAACAAACAAAAATCTATTGGAAGAGAAACAGTAAATATGCTTAATGAAAGTGTGGAACTAGTTTAGGAGCAACTACTCTAGAGATTCAGATGTCACAAAGATTCTTTCTTTCATCTCTCTGCATTGTTCTTAAAATTGATATCATTTTCTCCAACTGGGAACAGACATCTCTGTGCAGTGAGGGATATTTTTGAGGTCAGCTATTGGTTCATAGATTTATCACACTGAAAAGAAAGAGAAATTCTTGTTACAGCACCAGTTAGAAAATTTCCAGGGAAAAATTCTGCTTATACAAGGGTGGATTGCAGTCCCTCCATGAATCAATCATAGTAGAAATGCTAATCACTCACTATTTCCCAGGAATCTGTTCCCTTTTGGGAGGGGAACAGTTCTTCAAAAGAAGAGTAGTCGCATAGACATGGCAGGTGGGAGAACTACTGTGACCTGGATAGCCATTTCAATTTGTGGATACATCATTATTATTTAGGTGAGAATCCATCTACATAATTTTTTAAACACTTGTGCATATATATTATATAGTGTATTACTCTCAGTACACTCAAAGAATACATAAATCAATGATTTATTTGCAAACAATTTATTTTGGACAGGATCAGAATAAGGTTGACAAGAAATTGGGTAAATGAGACAGGAAATGGAGTAAACCAAGGAAGATGTGCTAATGACTAGGTTAACACTTTGAGCAACCATAGCTTGATACCACTCTGACCCACAAAGAGACTTGTATCAAATAACTCAGAATTGTCCCCACAAAGGATATGTAAGCTAGGGATTTACCCACAAAATCCTGTCCCTCATTGATTGTGGGTTTCTCTAGGGGCTATAAATTCCCAAGCATGTTAATCACTGTTAGGAAGTCCTCAGGCAGAAAGACAAATACACTTGAGTACAGAAGGTGCCAACATGTGAAGAAACTACTCAGTGAAGGGGAACATGATATTCTGTGCGTGCTGAGGGGAAACAGGCAGGACTGAAAGTGCCTGCTAAATAAATGCAAATCTCCTTACATAAGCAAGAACCTGTGGCACAGTATTCAGTAAAACTGAATATTTTAAAATATGTTTTAGTTACATTTAAAACTCAAAGAACAATATCCACATACAAATGGTGACCAGTTGGCTAAGTTGCTCATCATAATTCAATAGCCAGACCCTCAATAACTCAATAACCCATTAAGGCATTTTCTTATTTTAGCTAATAAATATAAGACTCTAAATAGCTAGTGTATATTAATGTATTTTTTCTTTTCCAAATGCTGTTAAACACTTGCTCTTAAAACTAAAAGTGAATTTCACTGTTGAAAAACTGGACATTTTAAGAAGTAAACTTGATGCTGGTTGTGATGTATTAGATCAGGACCAAAGCATCATATGTCCTACCCCACACTGATTTTTCAAAATGTCAGCTTCATTGTACATAGTTTAATAAATTAAAGTGATAATTAAAAATGAGGAAAATGATGATATTTAGTTTTTTGGGGCAATCACCTTTGGTGACGACAGAAATTGCCAAAGTCCTCAATATGTTTTGTGTAGTAAATTTTGCAAATTAAGTTTATGGACCCTGCCAAGCTGCAATGCCATTTTGAGAGCAATTCATTGTAGTATGAATATATGGTTGTAAGTAGTTCCATGGAAAATAAAGAACTTAATGTTATTGAATGTAAATTAAAGATTGGTGATGAAATTTTATTTATAGTGCCACACAAAAATAACACATTTTATGTGAAAAAGAATCACATATCACTGAGGATAAACTTAGGAAACCTCAAGTTATTCTTAATGAGAGATATTAGTAATAGGACAAAAACATTGAATAATCAGGTCCTTCTGGAAGGGCAAAAAGAACCACTGTCAAATAATTCAGCCCAGAGAAGAATCCAGAAATGCAAGGCTCTGGTCTATCTTAGAGAGTAAGTGCTTAGTTGTTGAAAGAATGGATGAATTCAAATTGATTGGTGTTTGAATGTTATGTAGGATCTTTAGAGTCCTCAGAACCAGAAAGTAGATGGTGCTTCTTTTAGTAAGTAATAATAATAATGAAGCCTAACATTTACTGAGGATTTAACATGTGCCTACACTGCTCAGCATTTATCATGAATTATCTCATATAGCCTGACAATGACTACTGAAGGTAGGCATTATTTTCTCCATTTTATAACAAAAAAATTAATCTTGAAAGATTAAAGAATTTTCCAATGTCAGAAAAGGAATAAATGGAATTTATTATCTGGAATTTAATATCTGGAATCCAAATACAGATAGAATTCAGAGCCCACCATCTTTTCCCATTACATTCCACTCCTTTATATGTATTCAGAAAAGGTATCACAAGGAATATTTCAGCCATGCATTGAAAGAAGTTGGCAAAATGTAGTGGTGACCTAGAAATGGTGAAAAAATAATGTTGTGGGGGAGTAGTGACATCTATCAAATTGTACCTGTGCCAAGAATAAGTTATCATTATATAATATACATACTATGTATTTGCCATTATTAAGACAGTATTGCAAAATATATTGAATATGCCATTTCAATGATGCTAAAGTACAATTTTCATGATGCATTCTTGTCAGATATTTTAGAGTTATTATAATAATATTAGCAGTGACATCCAGAAATTTCTTTTTACTTCTCAGGCCAAGCAAGATGCTGGAATGAACATTTAAGCAAGTTAAGGAATTACCTTTCTCTATACGGTAAAAGAAAATTAAAAATGAATGCCATAGCTAATATTTTTATAAACTGAAACAGACAGAATGTGTATTGCAGTTTCAAAATTGTGTTGAATTAACAATTTAAGATTAAGTAAAATCCAAATTGAGCCTGTATTAAAATAATTCTGATTTGAAGTTTTGCATTATATCTGACATAAAATCTGTAAAATAACATATTTTATGGCATCATTAAACAACACACAAGAATACAAAGTTTAACTGAAAAGTAATATTGTTGAATAATGATAGTAAAATTTGGCAAATGTACCCTTCATTGACCCTTTTGATATTGAATCATTTGAAGAATATGAAGACTTTTTAGATATTATTAGTAATTTAATTTTGTAACATAAAATTCTTATTACATAGCTTTCAAGTTTCTAGACCAATTTCATTGAAAAGTGTGAGAAGATTGCATGGCAAGTTGTTTAAAGATTGTTTCTATTTATGTCTACTTCTTTGTATTAATACAAGAAAATCTTTTTAAGAACTTGAAGATTAATATCTCACAACTATATTGTAGTGATCCATGAAATGGGCAGCATCTTATCCAGAAATGAGAAAGGACCTTCAAAAAGTGATAGAATGGACAGGATTTAAACAGCCAGGCATATATAAACAGAAAGGAAGTTTACCGTATAAATGACTCCATTAACAGTATCAAGAGAGTATCCTTATTTGGCTAATGTCAAGCCTCAGGGACTGGGATACACAAATTAAACATCTGGTAGGCTATGTTAGGTTTCAGGTTCTGGGAGAGCTGAGTGATCACAAGAAACCATAATAAGTAAAGTTTCAGTTTACTAATATGAACCTTAGCTTGATTAGCTCCATCTTCAGCCTATGTGCATTATTTAACAATTTGCCCTCTTTGATCTGGCTCTTCCACTGAGAGTTGTGATCAAAATTCAAGACATAAGTGCCATGCTCAGCTACCACTTGTAGTTTCTGAATGGTATTCACAGATCACAGTGCAGGGCTAACAAATATTTGTGATGTCAATGTCACCTTTTTGTTTATCCTATTTTTCATCATTCTAGGAGCAGAGAGATCATTTCCGGATTGACAGACAGCTGGGTGCACCGATATACAATCTTTAGAAAACACAGAACACCAGGGAGACTATAATAATCTTTATGAGAAGTAAAATGTTCAATGTTTGAAGTATACTCCTAAGCCAAAGTCCCCCATGACCCAAATCAGTGAAAACAAAGAGTGCAAAAATGACCTAGTGGAAGGGCTTACCTGTCTGAGCCATGTGGCCTATTTCATGTACTTATGTCATTATTTCTCCAAAAGTGTTTACCCTAGTACAGCAGCTGTGTTGGCAAAAGTACAAATGACTCCGAGGTTAACTAACAAGTAATCAAGGATAATCCTATTATCTAAATACTAAAGATTTGGCTGTGTAAGTGTTGCAACTCAATGGACATTATCTTAGCAATTTTTGCTTATGTTCTTGTACTAATTTTCATTTAAAATGTTCTACCATCCTAAGTACAGTTAAAGCAGCCATCTTTCATCCTATTCTGTCTTCTGATAAGTCTCTCCATTTCAGGGAACAGTTATTTTAGAAATATGACCCCTAGGACAGGTTGAGCAACAAGAGTTATTAAGCCTGTAGTGTTTCAGTAAAAGTATTTCCAAACCAGATTTAAAATGAACCACAGATTGATCTTTCTTAAGTTTGCATGTATGAATTAAATGTCAATACATAAGTGCAGGGTAAACCATGGGAATAGATTTCAATGACAATTTTTTTAGGTTTTCAAGTCCTACCAGTGAAATATGTTGGGGTCATGAGGTCCGGAACACCATCCCCAGGTTATGATGCTCTGCTTCATGCATCTGTTTTTTGAGCTTCTTCTCAACCCACTAACACATGAACCAAATGATAAAGGTCCAGCAACCCAGGGTCATAGGTCCCAATGAGCATTTTAAATCCTTCATAAACTTCCTGAGTGTCTTCCATAGGCTTAGGAAACTTCTTATTTATGACCCTCAACTCTGATTTTAACTATATGAATGTTTTCTGCAATGGTTCTCCACTTCTAACAGGTGGCTTTACCTTAATGTGTATTTGCTTAGTAGTAGAGTGAAATAGTAGCTCTGTCAGGGTATTAGGTAGATTGAAAATGGTCAGGTAGAGAAGGATATAGAGGAACTGAGGGAGGGGCAGAAGGAGTTGTGTCAGTCAAGGATTTAGAGCGGTTATCAAGTTTAGATTTCTCATGATCCCTTAATTTCTCATGTGACTTTTGTAAAGAAAGTTTTAATGAAGCGATTTTTGTGTCTTGCAATTTCTTAGTAGACTCCAAGTACTAATTAAAACAAGCATCCTATCTGAGTTGTTTAAGTCAGGAGTCCTTTTTCTCTAGTGCACCTCTGAGGTGACTAAGTTTGTCTAATTTAAACCTTCTCCATATTGACCATTCCGTCTCTACTTTGTCTTTGGTGAGAATTTGCAGCTTGTTAGATAAGCATAGCTTCAGGCCTATTTACTTTTGAACAGGTAATATAACAGGACACCAGATTTGGAGAATCAAAGTTTTTAAAAGTTGGGGATTCCATCTTCATCCTATCATTTCTTAACTTGTGTTCAAGAAAAAGAAACCTGCAGAAACAAAAATGAAACTGCCAGACTACACCATTTGGCTAGGGACTTAGGCTCAAAATTTGAGTCTTTTTATCAATAGAATTGACCAGATAACTTTTGGATTGAGAGCTAGTGAAATCAGAGAGTTCAAACAAACAAAAAAAAAGAGTGGAGCTGAGATACAAGAGAGTTCAGATCCAAAGAGAGTTGAAGTCAGCTCAAACACAAAGAGAGTGGAGCTCAGATATGAGAGGAATTCACCCATGACCCTTGGAGGTGACCCACTCAGAATATTCAGTGGGGACCTCACCTATCTTTCTCTTTGTCTCCAGAGTTTTCAGCAGTGACCTTCAGATCCTTTTTGTCACCAAACTGGTAAAAAAAAAATTTAACAACATGAAAATTTGGTTCTCACCAGGTTTACCAAGCAATTTATGAACTGAGAAGCAGTCTGTCTAGAAAACAGATGAGAGATCCTAAAGAGGGAGGTAGAAAGGTCAGTGTTTGTGTAGACAGGCTTACCAACAAATGGTGGAGATAGCAGTGTAAATGACTTCATTGGCTTTATCAAGATATTATCCCCATTTGACTAACACCAAGTCAGAGGGACTCAGATACACAAATATACAAGGTACTAGTGGATTAAGATTTATTGTCCTTATATTTGGGGTTCTGGGAGAGTCAAGCACACATAAGAAACAGTAACTAAATTAAGTTTCAGTTTGTTGACATGGGGATTAGCATGAGAAGTTCCTTCTTGGGCCTATGTACACTATATAACAGTATGAATCAAGAGATATTTAAAGCTGTGCAACTAGAACAAAATATAGAACTGGATTACTGATAGAAATGTGAAACTAGTACTGATCCATTGAAACCAACATCTGATGTGTGCTTCTCAGAAGACAATTATTGTCCTCACTGATTTATTTTAATTTTTCATAAAGAAATTACTTAAAAATCATTATTTCAAAATATAGAGAATAATTTAAAAATACATACCCCTCCAATTTTAACAAGCAATGACATTTTATAATATTTTCTTAATTCCTATTTTTAAAATCATATGTGTTTGAAGTTACCGAGTTCTTCCAAACCTATCACCAGAAGTAACTACTATTCTGAAGTTCATGTGTACTCATCTTTACCATTTTTAATTTTTTTCACAGATTTATAATCCATAAGCATACATAGATTCTATATAGAATATTATTTATTTAAAATCTTAGCAATCTCATAAATCATATACTGGTTGTATCCTACTGCATCTCACATTTTTTTTTTACTCAAGAGAAACCTAGAGATGTTCCAGGCTTAATTCCTTAGTTCCATCTCATTCATTCTTTTCTTTTTTTTTTTCAATTGAAGTATTGTAAACATACATTGAAGAGCAGATGTCTAGTGCACAGCTATGTAACCTCCACCAAAATAAAGATGGAGATCATTTTCAGTATTCAACAATTTTCTTTTATGACTTCTCCCAGTTCATGCATTTCAGAGGCAACCAGAAATCTGACTTCTAGTACCATAAATGAATTTTCATTGTATTTGACCATATATAATTTGAGTCTATAGTATGAACTCTTCAGTGAGATTCATCAAGCTTGTTGCATTTAACAGTGTTTTTTGTCATTGCTATATAGCATAGGGTTCCATGAATATAAAATAATTACTCAAGCACATAGAACGAAAAAAAGCATATATATATGGGCAGTTTTCAGTTTTATACTTTTATGAATAAAGCTGTTATAAACATTTTTCTACATGTCTTATTGAAAAGTGCACTCCTTTCTCTTGAATATGCATTTATGTGTGCAATGGCTATGCCACAGGAAAGGCGTGTTTGACTCCAGAAATTAATGTCTGGTGTCCAAACTGTTAATACCAGTACTCTCTTCCACTAGCAATGAATGAAAGTTCATTAGTCCATATCTCCCTGACTATTGTTATGTCAGGCCTCTTTTTATTTCAAGCCAGTGTTTGGGAAGATTTTTTGGTAAAGGGTCAAATAGTAAATATCTCCAACTTTGCAAGTTCTGTGTTCTCTAATGCAACTACTAAAATCCGTCAATGTAATTCAAGTACAACCCTAACAATATCTAAATGAGTAAGCATGGCTGTGTTTTAATATACTTTATTTAAAAATAAAAAGTAGTGGCCAGAAAAAAAAAAAAAAGAAAAAAACAACAACAAAAAACAAAAACAAACAAACAAAACAAAAAAATGGTGGCCAATTTGGACCATAAGCTGTACTTTTTCAACACCTGTTGTAGGCTATTTTAACTGTTGAATATAATTCCATTAAAATGTAATAAAATGTAGCATAATATAACATGATGTAATATCATGCAATGTCATGTCATATAATGATATCTATTGTATCCTACAATCTCATATTATATTATATTATATAATTTAACACTTCCCCTGTAAATGGATATTTGGTTGTTTATAATTTTCCTCTTTTAAAAATTGTGCAGCAAATATGTATATATTTTTTACATGTATTCTGAGGTATATTTTTGAGAGTTCTCTAGGATGAATAGTGGAATTTATGATTCATGCTTCTTTCCTAATTGCACTCCAAAGAGATCACAAAATTCACTACTAGTAGTTTATATCCTTGCAAATTGTTGGTAATGACAAAAGTAACTTTTAAAAAGATCATAAAAATTTTGGTTTTACAGAACATTCATGAATAAAATACTGAATTCTTCTTCACCACCCTACCATCAACATTTTCCATTGTCTGGAACATTTGTTGCAGTTGATGATAGCAGCTTTTACTAATAGTATAGTTTTTTTTATTTTTTAATAGTAGTTATGTTTCTTACAATTGATGAAAAATTATTAAATACCACTTATCCCTATAAATTCTGCTATTTTTCTTTGTATTCTTTCAAATTCTTCTTTATGCTCTCCCAGTCTTTTTAATATCCTTTATCTCTTTATCAATATTTTCCTTCATCTCCTTCAACTGATTTAGGATATTTGTTTGAATATCTTTGATTAGATTTCCAATTTCTGTTTAAATTATTTCTTTGACTGGATCATATCTAAATGATCCTTAGTATGGGTTGTAACTTTTGGTTGATATCTAGGCATCTGATTATCCTGATGAGTTTGCTCTGATGAAAGTTTCTCAGGTTTGCCTAGGGTTTTATTGTTGATTGACTTTGTGTTGTCTCTTCTTTGACATTTGGTTGTTTAGTTTTTATGTAACTCTTCCTTATACAGTGCCTACTGTGGAAGACTTGACAATTGATTTGAGAATTTTATTCTATTCTTAATGGTTGAGGCCTGCATGATATGTTTTTTGAATCCTTTTACTTTCAACCAATTTGTATTTTCTCCTGTGGAGAGCATATAATGGGATCTTGTATTCTTTCCTGTCTTTAATTTCTACCTTTGAATGGACTGCTGAAATCTTTAGTAATTAATATTATTGATATAGCTAGATATATGTCTGTGAATTCCTTTATTTTTTTGTATGCCTCATATTTTTTTCATCCTTTCTTTTTTCTTCACTGCTTTGATTTACATTAAGTGAATATTTTATAGTATAAATTGAGTTATTTAATGATATTAAATTTTTTAAATTTATTTTCTTAGTGATTTAGTAGATAACTTTAGGATGAACAAATATGAAAGTATAAAAATCCACGCAGATTTAAAGTTTTTACTCCAGTATTTGAATTATAGTCACCGAATCCTATACAGATAATTTTCCTCTTTCTTTTTTCTTATCATTGCTATACATATTAAATATTTGTATGTCACAAACTAAACAATGCATTATTATTACTTTATATATTTTACACATTTTAAAGAAGCTGAGAGAATTGAGACTATATATATATTCTTAGATATTTTATACCAACCTTTTTATTTAACATTTCTAGCTTTCTGCATTTGTTTTTGTGGATTCAAGTTAATTTATGCTATCATATCCTTTTTCTTGTAGAGCTTTTCTTCCTTCCAATGTTCTTTTCACTCTTTTTGTCAAATATGTTATATTTTTATATGTTACTGTCCCAGTAACATACTGTAATCAGTTTAGAGAAGAATATAGATGGAATATACATTTATACTATTCTTTTTAGTTTCATAATTACCTTTACAGGAGCTCTTTGTTTTTTTCTTTTCAAAGAAGCTTTAGATTACACAAATGTTACATTAAAAAAATAGCTGATTCCCATATGCCCCATGCCATCCCTCTCCCACACTTTCCCACATTAACAACTTTCTTCATTAGTGTGGCACATTTGTTACAATTGAAGAAAACATATTAAAGAATTTGCTACTAACCATGGACTAGAGTTTACATTATAATATACACTCAGTCCCACTCATTTTTGTAGGTTATAACAAAATATATCCTAGCCTGTATCCATCATTGGAATATCATCATTCAGGACAAATCCAATGTCCCTGAAATGTCCCCACATTACACCTTTTCTTCCCTCTCTCTCCCCTCAGAACCTCTGGTGGTCACTGCCTTTATATCAATGATAAACATTATTGCTGGAATATAATATCTATAATAGAATAATTCTAATTTAGTCCATTGTTCATTTCAGGATCTTGAATATTTAAGGATGGTGATGCCTACTCTGTTTCTAATTGAGAGGGGGCTTAGATACCATGGGACAGATAGATAGAACTCTCTTGCTTGCAGTTGCAATCACTCTCTGTTCTATGGGATGGGTGTTTTCCATCATCATCTCCTTTTTAGTTGCCCTGGATGAGTCCAATGAACTGGAAAGTAAGTGTTGCAACTCTGCTGAGATTCAGGACTCAACTGGCATAAGTAATAACCAAAGATTTAAATCTCTGGGACATATATTTAACAAGTCTAGTACCAATTTGAGGTTCAAATAAAAGGGGAAGAAGAGTCATGTGTAGGGAAACTATAAGCGAGTCTAACACTTTTCCACTGGGTGTGAAATTCCTCAGCTTGTCTGCTCTATTTATAGTGTTTGGATTCTCTAGAGCCCTCATGAGCGTGTTTAAGACACTGTTTACTGTGGCAGTCAATGACATCATAACCTCTGTAATGTCCTCCCAACATACTTTTAAATCTCTTAGCCATAAAATCCCATTTTATTTAATATTTTCCCCTTTTGGTCAAGGTCTTTTTTCCAGATGCATTGATATTTGGTGCTTGGTAATAATCCCTCAGTGCCAGGTAAGCTCATCCTGAGACATGATCCATGCCAGAGAGAAGGTAGTGTGTTTACATAGATGGACATGATCCATGCCAGAGAGAAGGTAGTGTATTTACATAGATGGAAATTGTTTACATAGAGAAATTTAGAGGTGAGTCTTTGGTTTATATTGTGTTCATTTTTTTGTTGGTTTTTGTTTATTTATTTGTTTTTTTTTATTATGGGTAAAAATCAAAATTCATACAAATATTTGCAAAATGATATATAAATATATATGCATATATGTGTATTTGCTTACAAAAATGTTATTTATATATATATATATATACATATATTTTAAGAGGTGCTTAGATTACC
>JAKSZT010037083.1:1868490-1900646 GCA_026826555.1 Tolypeutes matacus | reverse complement strand
CCCCCCTTTTTTTTTGGTTGTTAGCATTGTTATAACTGTGATGCAGATAGCAAAATATTAATGTTTATTTTATTATTTTTTTCTTTTCTTTCTTTTGACTAATGGAAAGGCTTTAATATTGACTGAAGTGATAAATGTACAAAGAAAGTTAGAGATGGTGTCTTATTCCTACAATGTAAATGACACCATTCAAAGCATACATCCACACATGCATATAAATGTTATTACTCTTTTGTATACTACCATCCCATCCCGATTCAGGAGAGAATATTTATGAGCATCATTCATTCTGGGCATGTGTGTACACACAGACTGAAACTTTATCTTGATTTAGGGTCAATAAAAACTATTCTGAATGCTAAAGATCAAATTAGGCTACTAAGGTGGAAACTTGGCTGATGGATTGGGCAGATACGGCTGGGCTCTCACTAAAATGACAGAGAAAGATACAGGGGCTGCCTTGATGGCTTGCTTTGGAGTTCAGCAGACAAGGACACTGCTTCACAATTCCCAGGAGTTGGAGGGATTAAAAGATGGAGAGGCTGAAACAACAAACTGTCAGTCATTGAAACTCCCGGCTGCTGGGAACGGTTCCCCTCCCCGACACCTGGGATATTAAGTGAGGGTAAAACTTCTGGTGAATTGTGTCTAAGAGGAGAGCAGACATCTTCCTCCCTGCCAACTCCTTTGGATATATATACAATGCGAGGGTGCTCTGTGGGGTAAAGAAGCTGAAGGAGAATTATGAGTTTCTCACACTGTAGCTGGAAGTGGCACATATACCCTGCTCCAGGACAAAGTGCCTAGGTGGAGCTGCTGGTTCCTGCTCCAAATGGAGTGTAACCCTGAGAGGTAGAGAGGCCTGGGAGGGAGAAGAGTGGTTTCTTTGCACTGAGCCTACCTTGGATATAAGAAGATACCCAGACTCAATTGGGATAGGGGAGGGGGACCTTCATAGGGTTGTCATTCCTACCTGCCTAGATAAAGAGAGGAATTACATCTGAGAGCAGGCAGAGGCAGAAAGGCAACTGATCAGCAGGACACTGGATGAGTGCAGGGAATCTAACCTGCCCATGGGAAATGGGGTGGATAGGCTTCTGAAAGGGAAGTTAAGCTAAGGAGACAGGTTAGCTCAGTGGAAAGGTTCCTGCCTAGCATAAGTGGGATCCCTGGTCCAATCCCAAGCTTTTTTAAGGAAGTGACCCACCAGGCATCCAGTTGGAACTTTATGACTATATGACAGGGAAAATATAGACATTCTCTTTGTATTAGCTTTTCTTAGATCACATATATTTTTAAAAAGCTTCCTTTCTTATTTTCCTTATTTTACTCACTAAAACTCAGTTCAAACCCAGAGAGCATACAGCAAGTTGATCGATTGATTAATACCAGCACCTCGAGAATATCCTTAGGGGTTTAAAAGAGAAGACTTTTTTCCCATGTTTATTTTGATTTTTTTAACTTTTCTCTTTCTCCTTTTTTTACATGAGTTGCTGCTGTCTTGTTTCTTGTTTCCTGTGTTTCCCCTTCCTTTTTTTCTGTTTGTTTTTTCATTTTTTCTTTCATTTACCTATACTATATCTTTTCTCTCATCTTTACATCTTCTGTTTTCTGTTGTTTTTCTTTCATTCCACCTTTTAATGTTTGGTCTTCAATTTTTTTTTTGTTACTTCTCTCCCTCTGTTTTCTTTCTTTTTTACTTTTTCCCCCTCTCTTTTCTTTTGTCATTTCCCCCTCTTCTCAGTATTCCAGATTTATAATTGATTCTATATATTTTTCTCTATTCTGTTTCTTGTTTTATAGTTTCTATTCCACTTTCCTAATATTATTCATCTGTGCTTCTTATTCATGTTAATTATTCAAATTTCTAGGTATTGTGTGGTTCCTCTACAAAATTTTACTGTTATTACTATTATTCGATTTCTCTTCCTATCTCTTTCCTTTGCTCTGGTCCTAATTTTTATTCAAGGGATCATGTGCAACAGAAAGAAATAGAATAAAAGGAATGAAGTGTCAAAATGAAACCTTACCACAATAAAAAACAAACAAACAAAAACCAGAGAGTAGAGAGAGAAGCTAATCAACTGAATAAACCCATCAATATAAGCAGATGCTTATACAACAACAAAAATTACAAGACATACTAAGAAACAGGGAGACATGGCCCAGTCCAACAAACAAATGAAAAATCAAGAGGAGATGCAGAACATGGAATAACTAATAAGATATGTCCAAACAAATAACATGAATCAACTTAATGAAGTAAAGGAAGAGATGAAGGATATTAAGAAGATGTTGTGAAAACATACCAAAGAAATTGTAACATACATGAAAAGATAATGGATATGATGGTTATGAATGGCAAAATTCAAGAAATCAAAAATACACTGGAAGCCCCTAACAGCAAATTTGAACAGCAAATTTGCAGAAGAAAGAATCAGCAATGTAGAAGACAGTATATCTGAACTCAAATTGATAGTAGAACAGATAAATATAAAGAAAAAATCCAGCAGTGACTTAGGAAATTGAATGGCAACATGAAACACAAACATACACATTATGCACATACCAGAGGGAGAGAAGAAGGGGAAGGGGACAGGAGGAATGTTGGGGGAAATAATGGTGTGAAACATCCCAAAATAATTGAGGGAGATGGACACATATGTCCAGGAAATGCAGCACACCCCAAACAGAATAAATACAAAAAGCCTTACTTGTGAAATTGTCCAATGCTCAAGGCAAAGAAAGAATACTGAAAGCAATAAGAGAAAAGAGAGCCATCACATAAAAGGGAAGCTCAATAAAATTAAGTGCTGATTTCTCATCTGAAAACATGGAGACAAGGAGGCAGTGGTATGACATAGTTAAGGTGCTAAAAGAAAAAAAATCTTCCAGCCAAGAATTCTCTATTGAGCAAAGCTGACATTTAAAGATGAGGGAGAGTTCAAAATATTCACAGATCAACAGAAATTAAGAGAATATGTCAGTAATAAACCAGCACATCAAGAAGTAATAAATGGAGTTATGCAGGTTGAAAGGAAAAAAGAGGAGAAAGAGAGATGTAAGAGGGTGTAAGAAAAACTAAAAAGTGAAAAAGAGAAATAAAAACTACATATGGCATACATAAACCCAAAGAAAATACAACTAATATAAGTAATTCATTGAAAGTGATATCATTGAAAGTTAGGAATTAAACTCACCAGTCAAGAGACACATATTAGCAGAATGGTTGAGGAAATATGATTCATCTATATGCTGTCTACAAGAAACCTACCTTAGACACAGGGATTAAAGGAGGCTGAAAATGAAAGTTTGGAAAACAATTTTATATGAAAACAATAACCAAGAAAGGACAGAAGTAACTATACTAATATTGGACAAAATAGACTTTAAATGCAACACTATTGTAACAGACAAAGATGGATACTATATATTAATAAAAGAGCTACTTTATCTAGAAGAATGAACAATCATAAGCATTTGTGCACCTAACAATGCTGCCTCAAAATACACGAGGCAAACACTGGAGAAACTAAGAGGAGATATAGATTCCTCTACAATTATAGTGGGGGACTTTAATACCATTATCAACATTAGACAAAACATCTCAACAGAGAATCAAGAAAGAAAAAAGATTTGAATTTTACATTAGAGGATCTGGACCTGATAGACATATATAGAACATTACACCCAAATACAGCAGGATACACATTCTTCTTGAATGCACATGGATCATTCTCTAGGATTGACCACATTTTAGACCACAGAACAACTCTCAAAGAGTTAAGAAATATTGAAATTATTTAAAATAATTCCTCTGACCACAATGAAATGAAGCTGGACATAACTAAGGGCCAGAGAACCAGATTGGGCACAAAGATATATAAGAAAAACAACACACTCTTAGACAAACTGTGAGTCAAGGAGAAAATCTCAAAGGAAATCAGTTAACTACCTTGAAATGAATGAAAATGACAACAAAACATATCAAAAACTATGGGATACAGGAAAAGCTGTACTGAAATTCATAGCCATAAATGTGAACATTAAAAAAAGAAGAAATGTACACATTCATAGACATAAATGTGTACATTAAAAAAAGAAGAAAGCTAAAATCAAAGACCTAACTGTACACCTGAAGGAATTAGAAAAAGAACAACAATCTAACCCCAAAGGAAGTATAAAGAAGGAAATAACAAAGATTGTAGTAGAACTAAATGAAATTGAAAATAATAAAGCAATAGAAAAAATAAGCAAACCAACAGCTGTTTCTTTGAGAAGATTAATAAACTTGACAAACCCTTAGCTAGATTAAAAAAGAAAAAAAAAAAAAAGAGAGGAGGTAAATACAACAAATATGAAACAAGAAAAGGGATGTCACCACTGACCCCACAGAAATAAAGAGTATCATAAAAGGATACTTTGAAAGATTATATGACAACAAGATGGGTAATTTTAGAGGAAATAGACAAATTCATAGAAACACACAAGCAACCTACGTTGATGAAAGGAGAAATTGATGAACTCAACAGACCAATCTCAATCATGAGATAGAATCAGTTATCAAAAACCTCCCACCTAAGAAGAGCCCAGGTCCAGATGGCTTCACAGGTGAATTCTACCAAACATTCTGGAAATAACTAACACCAATCTTGCTTAAACTCTTCCAAAAATAGAAATGGAAGAAAATTGTCTAGCTCATTCTATGATGCCAACGTCACACTAACACCAAAGTCAAATATGCCACAAGAAAGTAAAACTATCGACCCATCCCTCTAGTGAAACTAGATGCTAATATCCTCAACAAAATACTTGCTCACTGCCATCAACAACACATCAAATGAATTATACGCCATGATCTAATTAGTTTCATCCCTGTTATTCAATGATGGTTCAACATAAGAAAATCAATCAATGTAATATACCACAAAGAACAGATTGACAGAAAAAAAATTACATGGTCATCTCTACAGATGCAGAAAAAGCATTCGACAAAATACAGCACCCTTTCCTGATAAAAACACTAAAAAAGATAGGAATAGAAAGAAACTTCCTCAACATATTAAAGGGTATTTACAATAAACCTGCAGCTAACACAATATTCAATGATGAATTACAGAAACTTTCCCTCTAAGATAAAGAGCTAGACAAAGATGTCCACTATCACCACTCCTATTTAACATTGTGTTAGAAGAATTTACTTGGGCACTCAGTCAAGAAAAAGATAAAAGTCATCCAAATTGGAAAGGGAGAAGCAAAAATGTCACAATTTTCAGGCAACATGATCCTATATGTAAAAAGTCCTGAGAAATCTATAATAAAGCTTCTATAGCTTATAAATGAGTTCAGTAAAGCCACAGGTTATAAGATCAATGTGCAAAAATCAATAACATTTCTATCCACCAATAGGAGTAATCTGAGAAGGATATTGTTTAAAAATCCAATTTACAATAGCAACTAAAATAATCAAATACCTAGGAATAGATTTAACTAAAGATATAAATGACTTATATGCAGAAAATTACACAACACTGTTAAAGGAAATCATAGAAGACTTAAATAAAAGAATATTTCCTGTTCATGGATAGGAAGATTAAACATCATTAAGATGTCTATCCTATCCAAATTGAGCTACAGATTTAATGCAATCCCAATAAAAATCACTACAGTATTTTTTACTGAATTAGAAAAACTAACCATGAAAATATTTGGAAGGGCAAGAGGCCATGAATAGCAAAAGACATTGAAAAAGAAAAATGAAATTGGAAGAATCACACTGCCTGACTTTAAAACATACTTCAAAGCTACAGTGGTCAATACTGCAAGGTATTGGCATAAGCATACACATATTGATCAATGGAAATGAATTGAGAGTTCTGATACAGATCCTTGCATTCACAATCACCTGATATTTGTCAAGACCACCAAGCCCATTCAACTGAGAGAGAATGCCCTCTTCAACAAATAGTGCTTGAAGACGTGGATATCTATATCCAAAAGTATGTGAGAGGAACACCATATCACACCTTACAAAAAAATTAACTCAAGATGGAACAACAATCTAAATACAAGAGCCAAGATGTTAAGAACCTCGGAAGAAAATGTAGGTAAGCATCTACAGGCTCTTGTATTAGGAAATGGTTTCATTAACTTCACACCTAAAGCATGAACAATGAAAGAAAAAATAGATAAACAGGATCTCCTCAAAATTAAAACCTTTTGCAACTTAAAGGACTTTTTCAAGAAAGTTAAAAATTGTGTAACATTGTTTGATTCAAAAAAATTTTATATGTATCCATTACATTTAATTGAGAAATGTATATATTTATTCATGTGTTTACTTTTCAGTTTTTAATTGTTTATATTTTCAATTATTAAATGTACAAAAAAAAAGAAAGTGAAAGCATAGCTTACTCGATGGGAGAATAGATTTGGTAACTATATTTCTGATAGAAGCCTAATATTCAGCATATATAAAGAAATATACACTTCAAAAATATAAAGACAAACATACACTTAAAAAAATGGGCAAGTGATGTGAATAGACACTTCTCCAAAGAAGAAATACAAATGGCATAAGGATTTGAAAAGATGCTCAACATCACTAGCTATTATGGAACTGCAAATCAAAACTAAATGAGATATCATCTTAAACCCATTAGACTGGCAGCTATTTTAAAAAAACAACAACAGAGGAGTACAAGTGTTGATGACGATGCAGAGGAATGGAAACCCTCATCACTGCTGGTGGGAATGTAAAACAGTACAGCCATTGTGGAGGATAGTTTGGAGGTTCCTTAGAAAAATAACTATAGAACTGCTATATGATGCAGCATTTCCACAGCTGGATATATACCCAGAAGAATTGAAAGCAAAGACACAAACAGATATGTGCACACCAATATTCACAGTGGCATTATTCACTATTGCCAAAAGTTGGCATCAACCCAAATACCCCTCAACAGATAAATGGATAAACAAATTATGGTATATACATACAATGGAATATTACTCAGCTGTAAGAAGGAATAAAGTATTAATGCACGGGATAACATGAATGAATCTTGAGGACCTAATGTTGAATGAAGCAAGCCAGGCACTGAAGGACAAATCTTATATGACCTTACTGATAAGAATTAAGCAAATTGACCAGACTTACAGAGCAAGTGTCTGAAAGATAGGTTACAGGAAATAGAAAGGGAGAAGAAGGTGGTGAGCCAACATCCATATGGGCAAAATCTATGATAAATTGGAAGTGTGTAGTTGAGCAGTGGAGGGGCATGACAGAGGTGCAATGATACTATGTGATTGGGTGGTGTGGGCTTGTAAGGAGGTTAGGGTGGGGAGGGTGGGTTGGACTGTTCTTTGAAATGTGGGGAGCAGGTAAACACCGGGAATTGGTGTGTATCTGGTTCAAGCTACAATGTTGGGAGTGCTCTTTTGGCAATATGGCAAAGGAGGGTTATTATTTAAGGGTGTTGGATTGTGGGGTATTTGGGAGAGTGCTCACCTGAGTCAGGTTTCTAGGGAGTATGTGAGTGTTCCTCTTGTCATAGTGTGTTATATCAGTGGGTGGATTACCCCATAATGAGCGGCAAGTGGTTGACTCCTATCCTGGGGAGGCCTGCTATGTTAAGAAATAGAGGGGTGAAAGTCTCTTGAGAGTATGGGTGGTGCCAAAAAGAGGAGCAAAGACAAATGTGTCAAGTCCTCAGTGTTGTTACAAGTAACTATGAATCTTGTCCTTCAAAGAGTGAAGCCTGGTGGTTGCCATGGGTCCCAAGGGAGGGGGAGGGAGGAGTAGAATAGATTGAACAGGGGCCATTTTGGGGATGATGGAAGTGTTCTGCATGATCTTGCAATGATGGATACAGGCCATGTTAAATTTCATCAAAAATTATAAGTGTATGGGCCAAAATGTAAACCATAATGTAAACTATTAACCATGGTTAGTAGCTATGCTTTAATATTTGTACATCAGTGGTAACAAATGTACCATCCACATATAAAATATTATTAATAAGGGAAGGGGGGAAAGGAGAGGATGTGTTGGGTATATGGGAGTCCCCTACATTCTGTATGTGACTATTCTGTAATCTAAAACTTCTTTGAAGATAAAATGAAAAAAGTAAGATACTGAGGGAATAAATGGAAGAAAAGGTCACTGTACTTACAGGACAACAGATCTTAGAGTAAAGAAAGGCAAAATGTCAAAAAAAAAATAAAATATTTTTTCATTATTTTTATTATCTCAAATTTTTTATTTTTATTTTTTGTATTTAATTTCTTATTTTTAGAACTATCCTTATCATTCAGTTTCTTATTAATTGTATTTGGTTATTTTATTGCCTTCATTTTTGAAGAGGTTTTGGATCACAGAAGTGTTATTGCTCTGGCAGGGGAGGATCATTGGTGCAGGGTTTAAGTGATGGAGAATACAGGGGAGGAAGTTCACTAGGGCATATATATATAAGAAAAATAAAAGTGCTCAGATGTTAATGGGGCATTGTCACAGTGGGTAGCAATTCACATAATAACCAAAGAATATTGAATTTCCACCCCGGGGAGCTCTACCACATTCTCTAATGGAACAGCAAGAATCCCCTAAGTACAGGGCTATGTCTACTGAATGAGGATGGTCCACTGATGGGCCTTTGATGTGATGACTGTGCTCTTAAACCTTCACTCTTGAAATTGAAACAGCATAGTATTATAGAGTGCCTGAGTAAACTCCTGAAAGCCTCCTTGTTGATCAAATGTGGCCTCTCTCTAAGCCAAACTCAGCATATAAATGCATTACTTTCTCCCCAGCATGAGACATGATTCCTGGGGATAAGCCTCCCAGGCACAAAGGGATTACTACCAAGCATCAACTAGCAATGCAACTGGAAAAAGACCTCAAATAAAAATGGGAAAATATAAAGACAAATGAGTTTATATGGCTAAGAGACTTCAAAGTGTATTGAGAGGTTTTTCCAGAGATTATGCATATGCATGTTTCAGCAGGATCTCATTGACAGCCAAAGTAGACACTAACCCAGTTAATGGTGCTCCAGAGGCTCTGGAGACATCTAGACACTATAGTTCTTGGCAGGTATCTCAGGAGTTTGGTACCTTGCCAGGGGTCATACTTTGGAGTTTATGCTCCCCAGTGTGACAGAGTTGGACTCAGTTGTGATTTTCCTACACATGACTCTACTGTACCTTCTATTTGAACTTATAATTAGTACTAGAGTTGGTAGGTGTATGTCCGAGAGACTTAATTCTTGGGGCTGTCCATGTGCTACCTGGACCCTGAATATAAACAGGTTTGAAATGCCTACTCTCCAGTTCATTGGACTCACCCAGGAAAACTGACAGTGAAGAGATGATGGAAAACCACATACCAAGGATTTGAGGGAGTTTACAACTACAAGTAAGCCCATCCATCAGCCATATGGATCAAAGCCCCCTCTCAATTAGAGTTGGAGTGTGCATCACCATCCCAGAATCCTCAGGATTAGGGAATGAACTCAGGACTAAAGTAGACTTACTGGTATTCTACTCTAGACTTATTGTGTACTAGAAATGGAATAAATTATATCAATGTGGACGCAGTGACCACTGGAGGTTCTGGGGGCAGGGAGGGAGAAAAGCAGGTGTAACATGGGGGAATTTTGGGGACATGGAACTGTCCTGAATGACATTGCAATGACAGGGATAAGCCATTGTATATCCTGCCATAACCTACAGAATTGTGTGGGAGAGAGGTTAAACTACAATTTAGAATATAATCCATGCTTAGTGTCAGTGCTCCAAAATGTGTTCACCAATTGCAATGAATGTGACACACTAATGAATGAAGATTTTAATGTGGGAAAATGTGGGAGATGTGGGGAATCAGGCATAATGGAATCCCGTATATGTTTTATGTAATATATGTGTAATTTAAGTATCTTTAAAAATAAATAAATAAAAATAAATAAATAAATGATCAAATTAATTCTCTTTTCTTAAACTATGTCTGCAGGGTTGATTATATGTACATTGAGAAGGGGTAGCTGAGGCATAGTGAAGACACTCATAGATGAATTCAGACTCAGCAGTGACACCTTTTCCCATAGAGTCTGTTTAAATAATGTGTGATTAAATAATACACAGTATAGTGTGGAATTAGTTAGGCATCCATGGTTTTTACCTGACTGGCAGGGGTCCATGGAACAAAAAATGGTTAAGTACCCCTGTCTTAGATCATAGCCCCATTCATGACTTAATACTGTAGTGTGTGACTGCGCTGGCTTTAGAACAGTATGTAGGGATTCACACTCTGCCTTCATCATTCACTTATTGTCTGATACTGGTCAAATTAATTACCTCATCTGTTCAATATCTTCTTCCCCTGTAAAATTGACATAATACTTGTACCCGCTTCTTAGAAGAGTTTTAAATATTAATTGAGTTGATGTAATTAAAGTGCTTAAAACAGAATGGGTATTACAAAGGAATTGCATTCCACCTTTTCAGTTAATAATGATGCATGGGAATGCTACATATATTTTACAGTTCACCCATTTAAGTGTTAGAGAAAAAAATAAAACCCAGACAATTTAACCTTAGGGCATTGTGTATTTTTGTTTTTTTTTTTTTTAATATAATTTTATTGATGTATATCATTTATACATGAACATACATAAACAATAAGTGTATAGTAAAAGTTGTGAACTTATAAAATAAACATGCATTACATCATATGTATGTCCCATATATCACACCTCCACCAACACCTTGCATTGTTGTGAAACATCTGTTATAAAGTATGCAAGAGCATCATCAAAATATTCCTACTAATGACTGCTATTTCACTTTTATGATTTCCCACTGAGATCATCAAAATGCATATTATCCCCTCATTTAGACAAAGTGCAAATTACAACATTTAAACTTCAGGTAAACCTATAGAAAAAATTTATTAATTTTCCCAGTCCTGTATTTATCAAGTTTATTTCAGCACAAACCTTTAACTTCAAGAAGTATACTTTAATATACTCCAGAGAAGTTATCAGTAGAATATAAATGAGTAAATGTTTTCTCAGCACATATGTGAATGGAGATAACACTTTAGAATCTAATAGATCTGTAAGTAATGGTGCAAAGATCTCGTTCTTGGGAAGTGTCTCTGGACTGAATATTATTACATAAAAATAACTTTTTTTGTAATCCTGTGTATTGTATGCATTTAACAAAACTGAGAGGGTGCATGTGATTCATCTCCTTGTCAAAATGATCCAAATTATCTGCCTTCCCTACTAATTTCATAGAGAGAATTAAGTCCTAATCTCAAAACACCACCATTGTGTGTTTGAAATAACTTCTATGTATCTGAAACAGTGCTAGTTATGAACATCCTTATAAGAATTGAGAAATTAGTAATTCAAATAATTTTCTGCATCTGTGGTTCTGATGATTTAACACACAGACCCTCATTAATTTTGAAAACCTTATTTTGTCAAGGTGAAGATTATAACCGCAATTTCTTTCAAACTCTTGTCAGTTTAAAAACATGATAACTAAAATTGGAAACTGAGACATTAATTTTTGTCCATACTGCATTTTCAAATTGTGAAATTCAATAGAAATTAATAAGTTAATTTCAAATTATAGGGTTACACAATATTAAGGTATATACAAAGACTCTCACAATGTCTTTTGTTTTGCTCAGCCTATGAGAGTAGTGCCACGGCCAATCTCACCAAGTTTGTGACTGAATTCATCCTCATGGGCTTTTCAGATATCTGGGAAGAGCAAGCCCTCCAAGCTGTGCTGTTTCTTTCTGATCTACCTGACAGCTCTTGTTGGCAACCTTCTCATCATTATACTTACCACCTTGGACCACAGCCTCCACAACCCTATGGACTTCTTACTGAGAACCCTATCATTGTTAGATCTTTTCTTCATCTCTGTCTCAGTTCCCAAGGACATCATTCATTCCCTGACCCAAAATTCTTCAATAACTTTCCTGGAGTGTGTGGTGCAAGTTTGTTTGCTTGTGCAGAACTGGCCTTGCTGACAGTGATATCCTATGTTTGATATGTGGCAATTTGCTGACCCATATACTATCAGATCATCATGAAAAGAAGGTCCTGTGGTGGATGATTGCTACTTCATGGCTAAGTGGGGTTGTCTCTGGGTTATTGAACAACAGCTGTGATTTTCTCATAACATTTTATAGGTTAAATTTTGTCCATCAATTCTTCTGTGAGATCCCCACATTACTCAAACTCTCCTGCTCAGAGTAGTACCTTGCTAAGATTGGAGCCATAGTTGTGACGATATCTTTGAGTTTTGAATGTTTTATTTCCATCATAGATTCTTATGTCAATAACTTTTCCACAGTACTGAGGATCCCATCAGTGGACTGAAGGTCAAAAGCCTTCTGCATTTTTCTTCCTCACTTTGTGGTTTTTTTCTTTTCTTTTTTTTTAAATTTAATTTTATTATTTTATTAAAAGATACTTAGATTACTTACATGTTACACAAAAAATATAGGGATTCCTATATGCCCCACCTCCCATACCTCCCACAATCTCCCACATAAACATTCTTCATTAGTGTGGCACATTAATTGCAATTGATAAACACACCTGAGGACTTTCCCATGATGGACCATAGTTCACATTGTAGACCACACTCTCTCCCACACAGTTCGCATGTTATATGATGATACAAAATGTCCTATATCTGTCATTGCAATGTCACTCAGGACAATTCCCAAGTCCCAAAAAAGCCCCTGTATTACAACTGCTTTCCCCCCTCCCTGCCCCCAGAGCATCCAGTGGCCACTGGCTCCACATCAATGTTGTAATTTCTTCTATTGCTTGAATCACAATATGTCTATAGTAGAATACAAGTAATTCCACTCCAGTCCATAGCTCTTCCCCCTATCCTGAGGAGTCTGGGATGGTGATGTCCACTCCACCTCCAATTGAGAGGGGGCTTATATCCCACGGGGAAGATGGATGGGATTATCCTGACTGCAGCTTCAGACTCTCTCCTTACTGTTTTCCTCAATACACGATCAATTGCCTACATAAAGCCAGTGTCAGAGTCCCCTTCTGTTTGGGATCTGCTAGTGTCTGTCTCCTACACTGTGGTGCCACCCACCCTGAACCCCATCATCTATAGCCTGAAGAACAAAGATATGAAGGCTGCCTTCTGAAAAATTCAGAGAAAAACGATGTTTAAATGACAACAACAGCACTGATACTTTACTCAGTTCAGGCTAGCAAGGGGCCATTTCAATTAATGGTAACTAGCTTTCAATTTATGTTTCTGCTTTTTATTTATTTCCATTAAATAGAACTGAAAATGTACACTTTTATGGCATATAGAATTAATACTTTCTCAATATTTCCTTAATCTAAAAGAAAATGGATGAAAAATAGGATTTCCCCAAAGCAAGAGGTTTAAGAAATAGAAAATATAATTGGGGTAGGTATGATATTGTAATTATTTGTGTTTTTAAATTTAGATAGATTCATCCATTATAAAAGTATATTGCTGAAATTTTAAGTTTCACTCAAAAATGTGTTTGTGGTTTATTCATGTTATATTCACGTAGTGATGGAAATCACATTGTTTCAAAATTGCTCTTCTTTTGAAAAGTTTAAATGATTATAATGAATATCTTTCCATTTTTCTTCATATGCACAAAGAAACAAAGCTAGTTTATGACATGTACTATTTTCAGTTTTAAAAGATGGACAAATTGTTCTTAAAAGTATATATACTGATTTTCATTACTAAATGTATTGAATAAAAGTGCATTGTGTATGTTTTCTCAGTTCCATATGAATATTTAATATTTTCAGAGTATTTTAAAAATATATGCACACCTTTGAATAGTAAAACAAAAAGGTAATGATGTAATATTAATTTTTATTTTTGGGGGTTTCAAATTAAGATGTACCTCTCTTTCTATCTCTGTAGATAGATAAATAGATTATATATCCAAATCCCTATTTCTCATCTATATTTTCATTTTTAATATGCATTGCTCATATTTCAGTTTGGTTGCGTTCATATTTTTTATCTTTAACAGACATTCATCAATTCTTTTTTCATATAACAAACTTTCTTTTTAGAGAAGTTTTAGAATACACAATATTTAAATAGAAAGTATGGAGTGTTCCCATATACACCACTTCATCCCCCTCCCACATTTCCCCCTATTGATAACGTCTTACATTATTGTGGTACATTTGTTAAAATTGATGAGCAAATATTGAAACATCACTATTAGCCAAGCCCTACAGTTTATATTATGGTTTTAAACTTTTAACTGTACAATTTTATAGGATTTGACAAATGTTTACAATGGATGGTAACTGTCATTACAATACCATGCAGGACAATTCCAATACCCTAAAAATGTACTATGTTCCACCTATTCTTCCCTCCCCCACCCCTCAGAACCTCTGGCCTCAGAACCACTATCTTTATATCAATAATCCAAGTTCTTCTATTACTACAATAATAATGTCTCCTTTTGTCCATATTTGCAATCCTCCCTTAAGTTTGTTCTTTCCCTGTCATGAGTACTCTGTGATAGAGATGTCCACTTTGCTTCAGATTGAGAGGAAGCTTAGATGTTATGGGCCAGCTAATAGTAAATGTTTTGCTTGCAGCTGTAAATACTCTGTGTTTTTTAGGGTGGGGGTTGTCTATGATCATCATTTTGTTAGTGGTCCTAGACAAGCCTGATGATCTAGAGAGTAGATATTGGCCACAACTCCTCTGAGAATCAGGACTCAACTTGCTGATAAATAGACTGAAGAGTTACATATCTGGGATACATATTTGATGGATATAGTACCAATTACAGGGATAGAAGAATCATGTGAAGGTCCATTATAAATGAGTCTAATTCTGATACATTGGCAAAATCGGGTGTCATATATTTCAAGGTAAGTCTCATTGATAGAGTGCTGGTTTCAAGTATTGTGTGCCTTGCTTATAGTGTCTGGATGTCTCTATATCCCTCAAGAGCACCCCAGTTTGGACTTTGTTTAGGTCACAGTTAGTGAGATTCACTGAGACATGCATAAGCATAACCTCTAAAATGAACTCCCAACTCATTCTGAAATATCTTAGCCATAAAAATACTTTTGCATTCAATGTTTCCCCTCTGTGTCAAGGTCTTTCTCCAAATGCATAGCTGGTTGGCACTTGGTATTAATCCCTCAATGCCAGGGATGCTTAATCTTAGGAGTCATGTACCATGATGGAGGCATGTTAGTGGGTTTATTAGCCAAGTTTGGCTTAAAGAGAATCCACAATTGAGGAACAACAGGTTTTCAGAATGTAACTCATAGGCAATAATATTATTAGGCTAAGTTTCTATTTTACAAGGATAAGGCTCATAAATACAAGCATTAATACTGAAGGCTTGGCATATTGGTCTCTTTTCCTTTTATTAGGCACTGCTTGTGTAATCTAGAGATTCTTTGCCAATCTACTTGAGAACATAGCACTTTGCTTGTGCTTTGGGATAGGAATTTAATATTTTGTTGCTTATTGTGTGGGTCTACACCCACTGAGATACCACTCTATGATGACATGAACACTTTCATAGATCATAGATCTTTGTTCCAGGTGTATCCATCTGTATTAGTCAGCCAAAGTGATGTTGATGCAAAATACTAGAAATCTATTGGCTTTTATAAAGGGTATTTATTTGGGTAGAAGCCCACAGTTACCAGGCCACAAGGCAAAAGTTACTCCCCTCACCAAAGTCTGTCACCACGTGTTAGAGAAAGATGGTTGCTGATGTCTGCAATGGTCAGGTTTCTCGGGGCTTGTTTCTTTCTGGGCTCAGCGCCTCAGGTCTCTCCACAAGGCCAGCTGTAGAATATCAGGCAAATGGATCATCTCTCTTCCTGGGGCCTCTGCTGTGTCCAATTAAGCCTTCTCTCCTTCCTCACATATCTTCTTCTCTAAGTGTTTACTTCCCAGGCTCCAGGGTCAAAACTCCAAAATCCCTTCTCTGCAGTGCAGTTTCTCTGTGACTTCTTGCCTACCAAGGATGTGGGGACTCAATGTCCAACCGATGTAGCCCAATCAATGCCTCAATCATTATTTAATAAAGTAAAAGTGAAATCTCTGAATCCAATATAATCTAATATATCCAGAGGAAAAAAAGAGTTTAGAAACATAATCCAATATCTATTTATGGAATTCATAAACAATATCAAATTGCTACATTCCACCTTCTTAATTCCAAGAAGGCATTAAAATATTTTTTTTAAAAAACCTTAAATTTGTAAAATACTAAATACAGAATCATATCAAAATCAGTTTAAAGAAATAGTTTATCTTGAGGAAAACTCCTGTGTGGCTGTAGACCTGTGAAACAAAACAATTTATCTGCTTCCAATACACAAATGGACAGACAAAGGAGAAACGTTTTCATTACCAAAAGTAGAAATTGGAAGGGTTAACATGAGTCATAGGTTCTCTACAGATCACTAAACCTACAGGGCATACTCCATTTGATTTCAAAATCTGAGAGTCATTTAAGCTGGTGGTTTCTTCTCCATGGGGCCTCATGGGGCCCCACCCTTTCCACAGCCTTGCCCAATGGCCATTTTCTTGGTTCCAACATCACCAAGCATCTGGGTGATGACGAATCACCAGACCTCCCTCACCCTTGAAGAGCATTGTGGTGATTGCCAAACTTTACTCAATCTTTGGGTTCGAGTCATAATTCCTCTTGTACAGTGAAGTGAAGGCAACATCCTCCCTAAACTCCAGCATGAAGGTCCAACCCTCTCAGAGCAACAAGTTGGTGACCTTGCCATCTCTAATCCATGGGGGACAGGCCTACCCCTCTCAGACTTATGGGACATCAACCTCAATCTCCCTAATCCTTGGGGAATGTGCTCCACCCTTTCTGTACCCTGTGGTAGCAAAATTCTCCCTGAACATTGGGCAGAAATATCCACCCTCTTCAACTGCAGGTGCAAACTCACCCTCTCTGTACAAATGGGTCGGGTTCCTCCCTTGGCCCAAGGTGATGTCTTAAATCCAGATCTCAGATTCCGTGGTTTTCCTCTTGAAGTCATTTCCCCTTCTATCTCTCCCATTGATGTCCCTTTTTGTCCAAGCTGACAGTGATTTTGTTCATACAGCTTTCAAAAAGTTTACTGGCTTAGCATGCAGGAAGCAGGGGTACAAGCCATCAGGCAGTAAGGCTTTCCACAAGTCATTCCTTGATAACTGCATTTTCAATCCTAATTTAAAAGTTCAAAGTTTAAGTAAGTCCTCCAGTGGAGTACTGTGGCCTGGGGGCTTGATTTCCTGAGACTTGTAAGTTCCAGAATCAGTATCTGTTTTCTTTATGCCCGACAGTACAGTTTCCAGCTTTTATCTATTGTCTAGCATTTTAGTATAAGCTGCAAGGAGAATCTAAGCCTCATTTTCTGAGTTATCTTTGGAAAGTTCTTCTGCTAAATACCCAGGCTTGCCATTTTCAAATTCTGTCTTCCGTAAAATATCAGGAGTTAATCTTGCTAAGTTCTCTGTGACTTTAAAACATGGATTGCCTTTCCTCCAGTTTCCAATAATAGTTTCATCATTTACTTCTGAGCCCTCATAAAAAGTCTCTTTAGAGTCCATATTACTATCAAAGGTCTCTTCAAAGCACTGTAGGTCTTTTCTACCAAGCATCATACAATTCCTCCAAAAAATATCCCTTACCCATTCATAATACTGTTCCAGCATTTTGCTAATTGCAAAAGCATGACCCTCTCTCCAGTACTAAATTCTGTATTAGTGATCCCCACCTATCCCCTCACAACTGACACCATGCACCACTGACCCTCCTCTGACATAGATACTGAATGAATACTCCCAAAATTTTATTCTCAAACACAGTCCTAATCCTCTCCAGTGTTCACCTATTCCTTCCTCCAGCCTTCCCCCTAGCTGCATGGGTGACCCAACTCATCCCCCCAACCGCACTCACACTTATACACTCCAGAACCATCAACCCCAAGAACACAGCTGCACCACCATCAACCTGCCCCCTGCCAAACTCCACCATCGACCTTATGACACTTTCTGTCCATGTTAAGCATCATCTCATAACTCTCTTCTCTTCTATATCCTGGCCACCTAAATTACAGACTCTACCTTGATGAATCTACTCAATAGTCTTAGTTATTATCAGTGAGATCATGTAATATTTGTCCTTTAGTGACTGGCTCACTTCACTCAACATAAGGTTTTTGAGATTTATCCATGTTGTTGCATGTGTAAATATGTCATTCCTTCTTACAGTTGAGTAACATCCATTGTACATATCACATTTGTTTATACATTCATCTGTTGATAGATCTTGGGTTGCTTCTTACTTTTGACAATTGTCGATAATGTCAAATGAATATTGGTGTGCATATATTTGTTCATCTGCCTTCTTTTAATTCTTCTGGTATATACCCAGCAGTAGGATTGCCAGAGAATATGGCAATTCTATATTTAGCTTTCTGATGTGTGGCCAAACCATCCTCTAATTTGCTGTACCAATCTATGTTCCCACCAGCAGTGGATGAGTATTCTTCTTTCTCCACATCCTTTCCAAAACCTGTATTTCTCTGTTGTTTTAATAGCAGCCAATCTAGTGGGCATAAGATGATATCTTGTTGTAGTTTTGATTTGCATTTTTCTAATATCTAGTGATTTTGAAGATCTTTTCATGTGCTTTTTAGCCATTTGTATTTTTTCTTTGGAAAAGTGTCTGTTCAAATCTCTTGCCCCATTTTCAAATGGGTTGTTTGCTTTTATATTATTGAGATGTATGAGTTCTTTCTATATGCTGGATTTTAGGCCCCATTTGGATAAGTGGTTCCCAAATATTTTTTTCCCATTAATTAGGGTGCCTTTTCACTTTCTTGAAAAACTCCTTTGAGGACAAAACATTTTAATTTTGAGGAAGTCTCATTTATCTATTTTTATTTCTTTGCTCATGCTTTGAGTTTAAAGTTTATGAAACCATTTCCTACTACAAGATCTTGTAAATGCTTTCTTATGTTATCTTCCAGAAGTTTTTTGGTTTTGGCCCTTATACTTTGGTCTAATCCACTTGAGTTAATGTTTGCTGTACTTTGTTGAGTGATTTATCTGCCTTGATAGACATGATCATAAGATTTTTCCTTTGCTCTCTTAATGTGGTTGAGCCACCTCTGATCCTTGCTTTTTTGTGTCATTCATTATGTTTCCTTCCTTGTGTTTTATGTTGCATCATTTTGTTGAGTCAGCTCACCAAATCTGCCCACCACATCAGCTCACTGTCTTGCTTGTCTTCTTTAAGAGGCACCAGGAACCAAACCTGGGATCTCCTATGTGTGATGTTGGAGCTCAATCACTTGAGCCACATCTGTTTCCCTCATATGTTAATTTTAATGTGAAGAAATTATATCATCTTCTTTTAATGCTACTCTCCCTGATCTGTGCTTTGTGATATTGCCATTATTGTAGGATAGGTTTTTGTTCAACAAAATACTTTTCATGGATCTTTTAATTTATTCCACTTTTTGTACTTATTGAGCAACATGCTTGTTTTCCCCTACTAGAAATTCATAGCACCAATTAATATATCTAAGGCCATATCACTTACTGAGATATTTTCCAATATTTATATATTGTTTAAGTTTGACTTAGAACTCTTCAATTTTAAATGTTAGAATTATTCCATGGAGAAATTTTCTCTTTGTGATTCTGTCATTTATGAAAAGTAAAGAAGAATCTGTTGAAGAATAACTATAATTAGAATTATCAATTAAAAAATCCAGAAATCTCTATTAATGAAACACTGAGTGAAATAAACATGAGAAGTTGTTTATCCATACTCTTAAAATTATGCAGAGTATTTGGAACACTAGGAGAAAAAAGCAGTCCATTACAATGTGAAAGGAGTAAATGCAAAACAAGGTGTTTAATGCTAGCCTATGTAAAACATGGAACTAAAGAGAGACACAATTTATAAACTGTGCAGAAAGATGTGTTTTCTTACCTCATGCAATTTTCTCAAAAAACCTGTATAGAAATCAAACTTAGGAAGAGAGGAAATAAATTTCATATAATAGATAGGTTTTTGGTACAGATAATACTAAATGACTTATTTTCCATGTGCATCATGAACCTTACAAAGATCAAGAATACAAATATTATAAAGCAAAGCAAGCTACAATAAAAAATTTGACCTTTATCTTAGCATATCAAATCCAAATCCTTAGGAAAAAAGAGTGGGGAAAAAAAGCACAATATATTAATTGATATATCTGTGTACTTCTTAAAAAAAAATTCTTGGTTATATTGTACGCTAACTTTTTGTAGATTGTAAATATTGCCCTATTTATCCATATTGTGTATATTGGATGCCAAAGACAAAAGTTTACACATTTTTTAATTATGAATTGTATCTTACCTCTTAAGTTTTCTTTAAAAAACTCAGGAGGTGAAACTGCCTTCTCTAGCATTACATATCAAATATTTTAAAATCCTAGAAAATACTAAAATTGTTATATTTAATAAAAGAATGTTCTGGGTACCTAGGTTTTTTATATTATTCTCTATTTCTACATATTTTTATATTAATTATAAAAGTGTTTTAGCAATGTTTAATGATTTTTAAAATGAATGACTTTTCATGTCCTATTTTTACTAATAGAATTTAGTGATAGTATAGTAAAATGCTTTTCTTTTCGTTTTATTCATAGCATCCCAAACAAGCAGCTAGTGCTTGTAACTCCTCCCTAAATTAATGCACAATGTCACATACACACCCATTCTGAGTCATCATTAGGAAACAAATCTCCCAGATTAGCTTATTTGCAGTACACCTAAAAGTCTATATGACTGAAATAAGGTGGACTTTTCATAATCTCTTATTTAGAAGATGATCAAATCATGATCTTATTTCCTTAACTGAATCATCATATTTTTATGTTTCCAAAAGGGGAAAAATATAATATATAGTCATGGGTTAAATTTTTTTTGAAAAGTTATTAAGAAAAAAAATTGCAGAGAATTTATAAATGAGGATATATCATTGCATCATATCCCTCCACACACATATATTGAACTTTAATGCATAGATATACCTTTGAAAAATTTAATAAGTTGTATTTAGCTGTGAAACTTATTTATTTAAATATTTCATAACTGTCTTCTGCATCCATTTCTGCATACTTTAAATCATATGTCAACTGAGGATAAAATGGACTGAATTATGGAATACTTTTCATGTTTAGGAAAAAAGTATTTTATAATTCTAAGTTCCTGAACTTAAGTCAGCTGAGGCAGTCAGGGTGCACCTTTTATAAATGTACCTAGATATCCCTTTCTCTCTACTGACAGTCAAGAATCAGTGTATTGAGGGACAGCTTAACAAGATATGGAAGACAAAGAGGGAATAAAAGAATTCTTGCTTCATATTGACACTGTTGTGTCTCAAAGACTCTGAAAACCAAAAGTGTATGTATAATTTATATATCATTATGCAAATGTTGGTATGTATTGTGAAAATTTTTATTTTTACCCACAATAATAAAAAAAAAGTGTATGTATACATTTTTTATGTGTATACATATATAAGTGTATGTATACATAAGTGTATGACTTGTGGAGAGAAAAATATGTTCCAGGCCAATTTTAGGCCATTCATCCATTCCCACTCTTGTCCCTTTCATTTGGAATTACAAGTACTTTCAAGAAATTAAAGTTTTATCTAGAATGTTGCTCCAAAGGGCCATAGGCTAAATGGAACTCTTTGTCTTTCCTACTCAACTGAATCCTTTTTTATCCTTCTCACCATGCAGTCTAGGTGCATAACTTGACTTTGTAAGACTATCCTGAATCCAAATCCATTCATTCCATATACCTTTGCATTTCACTTAAATGAGTAGTTAAGCAAGTACATAAAACTAAAACAAAAATAATTCTGATGAATTATTGGATTACAGAAAACTAAGTCTTAGTTATGTTCTGACAAAGCCAGCCTACTTAAAATGGGGGAATCTATAAATAAGTTTGAGCTTCAATATCCCAAACTATAAAATGCAATTCATTTTCATCACCTCTGCTTCTCTACCAATTCTTACAGCATTTAAATATCACCTTTCAGTGAAATCTCCTTACACATAACAGTGAAGCTGTCTCTGTTTGATTCTGTCAAATAAACGAGCTACCTGTCCTTCTACTTTTGCATTGGTTTGAAGCTGTATGGATTGGAGGACTATATGTTCTTAAAGTAAATCCATTCCTCTGGAATTCTTGTAAGCAAGAAATTTTAGTAAGTATGATTTTAATTTATGATATGACCGACCTCAGTCAGTGCATATCTTAATCCTATTACAAGAATCCTTTATAAGAGAACAAATCAAGATGCAGACATGAGAAAATTACGGAAGCAAGAAGCTGAAAGTAACAAAACCCAGAAGAGAAAGGAGAGACTAGAATAAACCTCCGTGTGTCTTGCCAAGTGACAGAGGATTCCAGAATCACTGGCAACTGGTCTTCAGGAAAAAAAAACATTTACTGATGATGATTTGATTTGGGTATTTTTCTCAGCTTCAAAATGGCAACCTTGTAAGATAATAAATCCCCCTTGTTAAAGCCAACCCATTTCATGGTATCTGCTTGAGCAGCTTAACAAACTAGAACAAAGTGTATCAGGGTAGGCAGACCTACAGTTTGACCCCAAACCAAAACATCAATGATCTGCTTTATTTACCAATGCCTAGATAACCTTAGGAATCTCCAAAACTGATTAAAATAATTTAAAAATTCCAGTGTAATGTATTATATTATTTAATTTGTTTCTTTGATATAATATTTACAAGCAAAATTTTAATAAGTCCATCAATTCACTTTAATCAAACATTGTTCTTGATGTTAATTTCACTAAGATATCCATTGGCTTAAATTATTGGTTGCATAAATCTTATGTATTTAAATTCAGCTTCATTAGTAGATAAAAATCTGATTAATTCAAGAACAGTAATACCTAGTAGAAGGACATCTGGCTTCTCAATATCTATTTAAAATCTGGAATAATGGAAAAGCAAAAATTCTGAGGCTTACCTCTAGTAATCACTAGAAGTAAATACATGTTTCATCATGCAAACTCAGTGACAGAAAGTAGCTGATATACAATTAGCAAAGAGAGATATTTCTCCTTTAGGTGTCCATAGACACTGACCCCCTGGAGCTTGGAGTGGATTGGATTTCAGAGAGAAGACAGGGAATGTTGGTCTCTCAATATGCAAATCCCTCTCCAGATTAAAAGTGATAATAACTGCTGAAGAGAATCCTGAATGCTATTGAATGGATGGTAGTAGAAATTAAAATCCCTGGAAAATGGTAAGCATGGAGGATATGTAAATTTTATTAATAGAAAAGTCAATAATGAAAAGGGAAAAAAAATCTAATGATTTATAATTTCACATTGCACAAAAACTATCTTTGATAAAATTCAAAAGTGATATTTTTAAAAAGGGAACTCAGGAAATATAATAACGATTCATTGCTTTACTTCTTCATTAGGAAATTATTATGTCTAGTCCTTTGATCACCTCAAAACAGATAAACATATATCCAATTTATTTCAAAGTTATTGTAGCCTATTTTATTATTTAAAACAAGCTATCAGAATATTACTGGCTCAATAAAGACATCATTATGCTTCATATCTATCTAAAAATCTTTTGATCACACAACCAGTGATAGACTAAAATTAAGGATAAATTATGGGTCTCATCAAATATACTTCTGAAGTTTTGATGTCAATTTAAATCTGGACAACCTAAGACAGGAGCCTAGCCAATTGTCGCCAAAGGGCCCTGGCCCAATTGCTGCTAAGGTCTCCAATGACGGGTAAGATCCAGTAATTGTATAGCATGGTCCTGACCTAAAACAGGCACAGTCCCCCCTTCATACCTTCCATCCAGGTTGGTTACAGTCTAAAATGTTTTGTTTTTAAACTAAAAGGGAGGAGATGTTGGGGGCAATGTCCAACAAATACAACTGTCATAGCCGTTTCTATCTTCTTCTTTGTCTTCTTCTTCTCCTTCTTAAAAAGGTATATCATGTGACTGTTCGTGCCACAATGTTTGCGCATGCGCAAACATTGACCATCTCTACCATGCCTAACAACCCACGTTACCCAATCATGTACCGACACCTAAGCCCTAATGTACTTCCCCTTCCCCTTCTTATAAAAGAGTTGATTGTAACCCGCGTGGATATAGAACAATAGAGCTAGAGCAACGGTAGAACTATGTTAGTAGAATAAAGTGTGCAGCCATTTTTCTTAAAAAAAAAAAAATCTATCATAACTGCATAAGATGCATATTTTATCACTTTAATTTTCCAATGAGGATGGTGATACAGGAGAGACAATTCATGAAATGGTCAGTGTCATACAATAAGTAAGTGGAACTGTCAAACCCCAAGTCCAGGTTTTCTGTCTCCATAATTAGAGAACCATAGAACTGTGGAATCTCCCTCTTCTAGTTATTACCACTGTATGTAGAACCTTATGAGTTATATATCCAAATATATTGGTTATGAGAAATGCATAGGGAATATGAATTGTGCAAAGAAGGGATAAAATTTTCCTTTGTGTAATTGAAGTTTATTGGAAAGCATAAGGTAGTTAATTGAAAAATGATAACAAAAATGTGTGAATTCAGTAAAGTGTTAGGGTACAAACTAATAGGAAGAAATTAATAACATTTATCTATACAAACAAAAATATTTAGAAAATATATTTTAAAAATTCTCCTATTCCACAGGGAAAAATATATAACATACTTGACAAATAAATTAACCAAAATATGCATTATGTATACATATATATGAAAGAAAAAATGAAAAAATCATTCAATTAGTAATGGAGGGAACAAAAGTAGATTTACAATTTTGAAAACTATGGTATGAACTTAGATAGAATAGCAATATCAACAATATTTCAAATTTGTGCCCATTTTGAAAGTAACTTTCATATTTTAGTATTCTCTAGAGTAATTAAAATGCATTGGCATTATTTGTTTCTTCAATGTTTATTGAATTTTCCAAGATTATCGTAGTTTTAGTTTGCTTTGCTGAAGAAGGCAGATACCATAAAATTGGCTGACTTTTAAAAATGTGTACGTATTAGGTTAAAATTTTAGTGTTTTGAGGCATCATCAAGGTTATGCTTTCATCCCAGAGGATGGCTACCAGTGATACTGTTAATGTAAAGACAGCTATTTCCAATAGACAGGCTCACCCAATCCCACAGTATAAAGGAAAAATATGTCTTCTATTGAGGTGACTTATTGTGAGTTCACAAGCAAGGAACTGGGGGAATCTTTCCCAAACAAGCTCAAAGTGAAAATGGGAGCTAGGGTTTTTAGACAGGAAAAAAAAGAAAAGGGATACTTGAGAAGAAAAACAAGGGAAAAAAAAGTAATTCCAGGGGTCTTGAGAGGAGGGTATGTGCAAATTTTCAGTTCTTTGTTGTCTCAAGCACATCCAACTTGTTGTTGATTTCAGCAGCTAATAAACCACAATTTAGATACAGTTATGCAGGTGCAAGGCATTCATGTTTACTTTCTCAAACAACCACTCAAGGATATCAAACTTTTTGTCTCTGGGAAAAGTTACAAATTTACAACATTCTGTTTGGTTTTGCTTTGAAATATTACCTTTTTCATGTAAGCAATAGGAGAAGATATGGTTAATATTTTTCAGGGAACTAAATGCAAAGAGTAAATTTCTAAAATTAGATTAAGAGAAAACCAGTGCAGTTAATTTCAGAATTTATAAGCTGCTTAACATGAGAAATTTCAATAAGCATGTTTTTCCACTGTCAATCCTGGACACCTCTATCACATGGCAACACTCATAATGACATATGCAGGTCTCTCCTTTCTCTTCCAGGTAACATCACTTTCAGCTACTTGCTTCTATGGCTTTCTCTTCTCTTCATCTGAATTTCATTCTCTTATAAAGGACTCAGATAAGAGGATTAAGACCTACTCCCTGTGAGGTGTGTCACGTCTTTAGTAAAGAACTTACTCAGGAAAAGTTCCCACTTACAATAGGTTCAAACCCAGAAGAATGGATTTGCTTTAAGAAATTACTATTCTTGCCTATATACAGCTTCAAACCACCTCAACTTATCTTTTTGGTAGGTGTTGATTTGTTTTTAGTATTTTTAATGCTTTATTTTCTGTACATAAATTTTATTGGATGTAAAATTTCCCAATATTATTTATCAACCTGGGACTTCTCTTCTTATGGTTTTAGCATTGTCTTTCTAAGAGTAGAAAGTGCATTTTGATCCTTACAAGTTTTTGAGTTTGTTCTGTTATGGTCTTGCTTTTGATATTTTATCTAGGAAATAATCACCAAACATATACTTTCATAAGTTTTTATTTTGTTTTATTTATTTATTTATTTATTTATTTATTTATTTATTTATTTATTTATTTATGTAATTTATTTAATTTATTTTTGTTGTTCTTTACTGATTTGCTTTTAATGTTTTTAATTTTTTAGGAAAATTTGGACCATGGAAACAGGTAAGAGACAATGCCTTTTCCTTGAATATTGGAAGAATATGAGCAATTGAGGGATTTTGCTGAAGAAATAAGGATAGAAAGTGGTGGTGACAGAAAAATAATCAACCTTTTTTATTGAGAATCGATAACAGTCAATTATTCATAGACTAGAGATATAAAGCTGGTACTTTCCTGCCCACAGAAAAACTTATGTTCTTGAAGACAATAATTTTATCTCTAGCAAGATGGCATGAAAAATTTATAGAATCACTGACTTTGGTAATATTTCTGTAGACCATGTCAAAATATTATGCAAATCATGTGGATGTCATACCATAACTCTATAATCAGAGTGTTATATGTATGTTTTATTAGAAGAACAATTATTTAGTATATGCCCCTGCAGTATCTACAAACTGCAGGCCTTGCTGTGGCCTTGCCCGCCAACATAACCCCCTCCCCCATTCCCCTTTTCCCTCTCTCCCTCTTCTTTGTTCCTTCTCACCAATCTGAGCTCTCGCCCCAGTTATTGCCTTTTTTGGACAACCTTGCTTCGCCCCTTGCCGCCCCCAAATTCTGCCCCTTCTCCCTAGCAACCCCTGACCCTAACCACTGCCCAATGATAAGCCTCCACCATCGGCTGAGGGACTGCCCCCAGCCTAAAGAGTATATATGCACTGTACTTCCTCAATAAACTCTTTCTCTTGCTTCTTCCCCCGCACTCAAAGGTCTCGAGTCTTTCTTTCACGCGCGGTCCTTACCAGATACCCCCCACACCTGAGCCGTGGAGACCAGGGAGCCCCCAACCCGACGCCACTCCCTGAGAACCTCCTCACCCTCGCCGTTCCCGGAGTGCGCACCAGACGGCCCATAACTAGCCAGTGTCGCCCCCCGGGCTGCAGCAGGGCTGATCACCCTCAGGCCCGGGAACAAAGCGGCATGCCCCAATATCATTGATATTCCATTAGTAGAGGGGAAAAAGCAAACTTTAAATTTTTAAAAATTATACCATGAGTTTGGATAGAATATCAATATCAACAACAGGCCAGTATTGTTCTAGCTTGGAATATTATTTGTATCATAGGTAACAGTAAAAAAGAGAATTGAATTCAAATCGATAGCTAATATGGGTAATCAAATTATAATTACCCATCATATGGGGTATAATTACCCATCATACCCATATGATTATAATATTATAATCACATTCAATCACAATCAACAATCAGTATTGTTCTAGCTTGGAATACCAGTTGTGTCATAGGTGACAATAAAAAGAGAATTGAATTCAAATCAATAGCTAATATGGGTAATCATAGAAGAGGATTACAGAGAGAGGAGAAAACTTTATGAGTAATATTCAGTCATTTGATAAAATAATAAATGGTGCATCTCTAACTTTGGAAAAGGATAAAGCAAAATTTAAAATACAAAATATGATCAAGGATGTAGTGTTATAATAAATAGTTATTTTTGTGATACTACATTATCTCCTGAATGAATAATTCAATTTGCATCAATCATTTTGAGTAGGGGAACTTTTTTGTTATATATTTTTTGCATGTGAAAATATAAATTGAGGGCTGGGTCTACCCTAAGGATGGGTTCCCATTGAACCATTTGTTCTCTCCTGTTGCCTTCAATGAGAATGATTCCCTGTGCAGCTGTGTGCATACTGTGATTCCATTCTCACTCCCCCTTGGTTCTTGACTCCAGGAATAATATATAAACTTTGGGAAAAAATTAAAGAACTTGCATTTGATGTAAGTGTTATAGAATTACTATATATTTTTTTATCTAAGTGCCAAAATAAATTGTACAAAGTACGTGGCTTTATACTGTTGCCAATAGGAACATAGGACATTTTTAGGGCATTTTAAGTTTAAATTTGCACTTATGAAAATATATGGTGCAAAATGCAAACCATAATGTAAACCATTGACAATGGTTAATAGCAATGATTCAAAATTTGTACATCAGTTGTAACACATGTAATGTCCACATGTAAAATGTTATTAAGAAGGGAAAATGGGAGAGAGGGAGGACATTGAGTATATGGGAACCCCCATATTTTCTATTTGACTTTTCTGTAACCTAAAGTTTCAATAAAGATAAACTGCAAAATAGTTTATGGAAGAAATTGTCATTGTATATTAAAGATAACAGATCTTATAATGATGAAAGAGACAATTAATACTTTTTATTTTTTTTTTAATTTTTGTATTTTATTTGTTATTTTTATTATTATTACTTTTTATTATTAATTTTCTTTATTATTTTTCTTTTTTTGAATTTTTAATTCAGTAAGATAGATATAACCAAAATTTCCCCTGTTAACCTCATTCAGATATATAATTCAGTATATATTTATTTAAATTCTCACAATGTTGTTCATTGGTTATTTTGTTTGGCTATGTTTGAGGGGAGGTTTTGAATTGCAGAAGGGTCACAACTGTGGCAGGGGAGGATCACTGGTGCAAGGTAAGGGCCTGTGTTGGGAAGGGTGCACCTGAGGCATGCTTCTAAGGCATATGAATATGCTCAACTATCCATGGGGAATTGTCTTAGTGGGTGAAGACCCACACAATAACAAAAAAATATTGAATTCTCATCCTGGGAAGTCCTGATACATTCTCTAAAAGAGAAACAAGACTCTCCTGAGTACATGGAAAGTGCCTAGCAAAGGACAAAAGACCATTATACTATACCCTTGATACTGATGATTGTACTTAAGTATCTTTCCTTGTGAAATTGAAACTCAGTCTAGTATTATAGGTTGCCTAATAGTTACCTCCTATTAGTATGGGAAAGGAGAAGAGGGGGAAGATGTTGGGTATATGGGAATCCCCTATATTGGCTACGTGACTTTTCAGTAAACTAAAGCTTCTTTGAAGATAAAATGACCAAAAAATTTAAGACACTGGGAGAATTCATGGAAGGAAATGTCACTGTACATGCAAGACAACATATTTACAGCAATCAAAGAAATGTCAATTTTTAAAAATTATATTTAATTTATTCTTTATTTCAAAATTTTAAAAAAATTGTATTTTGTTATTTTTAAAACTGACATTATTATTTCATTTTCTTATTAAATGTATTTGGTTATATACATTGTTGGCTTCATTTTTGCCCTTTTTTTAATTGGATAGTTTTGTCTTTTATACTGTTGAGTTGTATGACCCTTTATATATCATGGATATTAAACCCTCACCAGATATGTGATTACCAAATATTTTCTCCCTTTGAGTCGGCTGCCTTTTCACCATTCTGACAAAGTCCTTTGAGGTGCAAAAGTGTTAAATTTTGAGGAGGTCCAATTTCTCAAAATTTTTTTCTTTTGTTCCTCAAACTTTGGCCATAAGATTTAAGAAGGTATCACCTACCACAAGATCTTGACGATGTTATCCTACATTTTCTTCTAGGAGTTTTAAGGTGGTTGTTTTGATATTTAAGTCCTTGGTCCATTTTGAGTTAATTTTTGTATAAGGTGTGAAACAGGGGTATTCTTTTTTTTTTTTTTAATTAATTTATTTTTTATTGTGGGTAAAAATCAAAATTTTCACAATACATACCAATATTTGTAAAATGATATATAAATATATATGCATATATGTGCATTTGCTTACAAAAATGTTATTTATAATATAAAAATATATTTTAAGAGGTGTTTAGATTACCTAAAATATTACACTGGATATGGCTATACAGTTAACAGGGGAAAAGCACCATTTGTTGAATAGACTGTTCTGGCTCAGCCTGGGTGGGCCTAAATGCCATATCAAAATATATGTAACTGTAGATGTGAGAATCAGTTTCTCAGTTCTGAATTTGCTTTCATTGGTCAATCTGTCTGTACTTATGCCAGTAACATGCTGTGTGACTTTTTGTTTCATTTTGTTTTGTTTTTGTTTGTTTGTTTGTTTTAAAAACTATAACTAAGTAATACTCTTTAAAGTCAGTAAGTGAGAGTCCTCCAACCTCTTCCTTCTTTTTTGAGGCAATATTTGCTATTCAGGGACCCATAGCATTTCAAATAAATTTTGATTATTGCCTTTCTGATTTCTGCAAAAGAAGACTGCTGGGATTTTTATTGGGATGGCATTGAATCTGAAAATCAGTTGGACTACTATTGACATCTTAACGATATTTAGTCTTCCAATCTATGTAAACGGAAAGTCCTTCCATTTATTAAAGTCTTCTTCAGTTTCTTTTAGCAATGCGTTTTAGTATTCTGAATACAGGTCTTTTATGACCTTGGTTAAGTTTATTCCTAAATATTTTGATTTTGTTTTAGTCGCTATTATAAATGGATTTTTTTTTCTGACTTCCTCCTCAGATTACACATCAGTAGTGCATAGAAACGCTATTGATTTTTGTGTATTAACCTTGTATCTCACCACTTTGCTAAACTCATCTAGTAATTCTAGTAGCTTTGTTGTGGATTTTTCAGGATTTTCTACATATAGGATTGTGTCATCAGGAAATAATGAAAGTTTCTTCCTTTCATATTTGGTTGCTTTTTATTTCTTTGTCTAGCCTAATTGTTCTAGCTAGAACTTCTGGCACAATATTGAATAATAATGGTGTTAATCGATATCTTTATCTTGTTCCTGATTTCAGTGGGAAAGTTTTCAGTCTTTCACCATTGAGTACAATGAGAAAGCTTTCTTCTATTTCTATCTTATGGAGTGTTTTTATCAAGAAAATGTGCTTTATTTTGTCAAATGTCTTTTCTGTCTCAATTGAGGGGATCATGTAATTTTTCTTCTTCAATTTATCAATGTGGTTTATTACACTAATTGATTTTCTTGTGTTGTTCCACCCTTGCATACTTGGGATAAAACCCACATGATCATGTTGTATAATTATTTTAATGTGCTTTTGGATTCTGTTTGCAAGTATTTTGTTGAGGATTTTTGCATCTATATTTATTAGGTATATTGTCCATTAATTTTTTTTCTAGTATCTTTTTCTGGTTTTGGTATTAAGGTGATGTTGGCTTCAAGGAATGAGTAAGATAGCATTCTTTCCTATTCAATATTTTGGAAGAGTTTGCACAAGATCGATATTAATTCATCTTTAAATGATTGGTAGAATTCACCTATGAAGCCATCTAGTCCCAGGCTTTTCATCTTTAGGAGGGTTTTGAAGACTGTTTCAACCTCTTCCCTTCTCATTGGTTTGTTGATGTTTCCTATTTCTTCTAAAAGCAATGCTGGGTGTTTCATGTGTTTCAAGGAATTTGTCCATCTCCTCTACACTATTATTTTTTGCATACAATTGTTCATAGTATCTTATAGAATCATCTTATAATCTTTTATTTCTACAGAATCAGTGTTAATGCCCCCCTCTCATTTTTTATTTTCTTTATTTGTGTCTACTCTATTTTTTGACTCAGTCTAGCTAAGGGTTTGTTGATTTTGTTGATCTTCTCAAAGAACCAATTTTGGGTTTTGTTGATTCTCTCTTTTGTTTTTGTTCTCATGTATCTAGGGGCACTCAGGTAAGGTGCCAAAATATTTAGCATAGATATTACTTTTTGGTGAGTTGCCCCTTTTATTAATATATAAT
>JAKSZT010037083.1:1830826-1848490 GCA_026826555.1 Tolypeutes matacus | reverse complement strand
TGTTTACTTGTTTCTTTTTCCTAGTAAGTGTATTTGACTATTTTATGGACTAAATGTTCATGGAGGATTTGGATCACAGAAGGGTTACAATTGGTACTGTGGGGGATTATTGGGGGGGGTTCATGGGGATTGGTTCATCCGAATATACATGAAAGATCTACAAAATCATTCAAAGGATCGGGGGATAGGGCATGGTCACGATGGGTGGATAATCATACAATAAATGAGGGAATCTGAATTCTTAGCCTGAAGAGCTCTGTCACAGTCTCCAAGGGAGCAACAATAGTCCTCTGAGTGTAGGGACAGTGCCTGTCAAAATAGGACAACCCACTGATGTGTTTGTTTGTTTTTTTTTATTGATGACTACCCTTGTGAGTCTTTGCTCTTGTAAATGAGACTTAGCCTGCAGTTGTGGGGTGCCTAAGGGTTGCCACCTGAGAGCCTTCTTGTTGCTCACATGTGGCCTCTCTCTAAGCCAAACTCAGCATATGATTGCATTACCTTCCCCCCAACGTTGGACATGACTCCTAGGGATGAGCCTCCCTGGCAACGAGTGATTAATACCAAGTGCCAACTGGCAGCTTTGCACAATGACAGTATCGTAGCCAATGAGGTTTATCCGAGGCACGATTATTGCTAATTGAAAACTTTTCCCAAATGCCAACTGGCAACACAACTGGAAAAAGACCTTGAATAAAAGGGGGAAATGGTAAAGACAAATGAGTTCAAGTGCCTAAGAGACTTCAAAGAGAGTCGGGAGGTGATCCCAGAGGTAACTCTTACGCACACCTCAGTAGGAGCTCATAGAACATCTAAGTGCCTATCACCCCACTCAGTGGCGTTCCTGAGAGCTCCAGAGATACCCTGGTCCTATAAAAGGGGGGATAGCCCCAGAGACTGATGCCTTATCAGTGGGTTCTATTTTGGAATCTGTGCTCCTGAGAGTGACAGAATTAGACTCAAATAAGTCCTCTCTGCACATGGTTCACCAGTCCCTTCTATTCAAACCTATATGCGATGCTGGAGTTTTTAGGTATACTTCCAGAGACTGGAGCCTCCTGCCTACGTATGTGCCAGGTGTGCATAAAATCTAGGTGGAGCTGCAACTCCTACCCTACAGCTCAATGGACTCATCCAAGTCACCTGGTGAGGAGACAATGATGGGAAATGGCCTTCCCAGGGAATGGAGAGGGCCTGCATCTGCAGGCAGGATCATCCCACCCACCATATCCATGGGATATAAGCCCTCTCTCACTTGGAGTTGGAGTGGACATCACCATCCCAGTCCCCTCAGGATTGGGGAAAATCTATGGACTAGAGTGGACTTGATGGCATTCCCTTGTTCACATATGGTGATTCTAGCAATGCAAGAAGTTGTAACAATGAGGTGGAGCCAGTGGCCACTTGACACTTTTGGGGTAGGGAGGGGATGAGCGGTTGAAATACAGGGGCTTCTTTGGAGTTGGAGGTTGTCCTGAGTACTGTTGTGGCAACGGATATAAGCCATTTTAAATCAGCACACACCACTCAGAACTGAGTGGGAGAGAGTGTGATCTACAGTGTGAACTGTGGTCTACGGTTGGTGGCAAGGCTCCAGGATGTGTAAGTTCATTGAGGGTGGTGGGCCACACTGTGGGAGATGTTTGTGTGGGATGTGATGGGAGGTGTGGGAGGTGGGCAACATGGGAATCCCAGTGGGTTCCGTGTAATATTTTGGGTAATCTAAGCAACTCTTAAAATATATATATATAAACCACATTTTTGAAAGCAAATACACATATATGCATATATATTTATATATCATTTTGCAAATGTTTGTATATATTGTGAGAATTTTGATTTTTACCCATAATAAAAAAAAAATAAAAAAAAAAAAGCCACATTAAACACCAGAAACAAACTACAATAAATAGTGAGGCTGGCTAGTTCAGGGAAATGGAAGCTGAGTTTAAGTCCTGGCAGAAAACCGTGGCCAGAAACACATTGCTATGGAACCCCACCTGGAAACCCCCTGAGGGAATGACTGCCTCCAAGGAGGCTGCAAGAAGGTCCCCAGAGACCCCATTTGAAATGAGATCTCATTCTGTGGTCAAGGGAAACCCCAAATACCTTCAAGGTATTTCAACAATGGGCCCCACTGGGGAACTGAAGGGTGGGGCAATCAATCAGAACAGTAAACAGCTAGGGCTCCTCTCCTGTACATTAGCAAGAGGGGAATAATTAATAACTTAATAAAGGTAACTTGAAAAGCGAAATCTCTCTCTCTGCCTGGAAGAGCCCCATGAAGGTAAAGTAGGATAATTTGTCACCCTCCCTCTCATACCTACCTCCTTATTACAATTCAATCAGCCTGGATCTGTTTTTATCTCTTTTATGTATGTTGTACTTAGTGCAAGATTGTTCCGAACAAAGAGTTTATACTGAAAATAGTAGAATGTGAAAGAGTTAAAGGACATAAAATTGTTTCTTCATAAATTCTAAGAAATAATTGTAAACAAGTCAAGCATATCATCCCTTACAGAATGATGTGTGATGTGATGAAAGAGAATCCTGTTCAGGCTGTTCTTCCAAGAACTTGAAATTTTTTGAAATTTACAAATATAGGTGGTGCTTAGGACACAAAAGCACAGATTAATTTCTTAAAGCAACCCATTAATTAAAATCAATAAGCCATATTGATTGAATTCATTTGAGAGAATGGAAGAGTATAAAAAGGGCGAGAAAATACAATAGACATGATTAATTCTTGGAAAATAATTTTTTTCATTTCTGCATCACAAATATTTGTGCAAACTCAATAGCTGTCTTTTGTCCTCAGCTAAACTTAGCCTATCATACCTATTTTAGTTTCCTATGATGCACAAACCAACACCATGAAATGCATCAGTTTAAGCAATTAGAATTTATTAGGTTACAGTTTTGAGGCTAAAAGAAAGTGGTAATCAAGGCATTTACAAGGGAATCCTTTCTCCCTAAATACTGTAGGGACTTATAGGAAGATGGAAGAATAGAGAGGTAGAGGGATCAACACTCTTCCCTAGAAAATAGCTAGAGGACAGTCAGAGACTGCCTGTAAGCTACTCTGGGACTCAGGACACCAGGGGAAGGTGAGACAACACCCAGAAGAGAGAGGGACAAAGGAAGGAGTCTCAGCTGGCTGAAAAGTCTGGTGAGTAGAACTACAAAAGCAGCAGTTGGTGCCCTTTACCCCACCAATGGAGCTAATAGTAGTCAGCAAGTGCAGCTGCTGTTGACAGCAGTGGCTGTAAACTAAAGGGATTGCTAAGGTCCTCTTCCCAAAGAAAAGAAGACCGTGACTCAGCCTACAGCAAATTCAGATTTTGGCCAGTGAACTTGGTCTGCTGCATTGGAGGCATCCCACACTTCCAGGCTGAGTGGGGCCATGACATTTTGTGCCCTGAGATCCAGCAGGGAGCTAAAGATGATTCGTCTTCTCAAATACCTTCCCTATTGCCCAGAGCTGGTTGCTGAAGAGGCAGAGAGAAGGAGAGCATGGCCAGCCAAGGTTGAAGAACAGCCTCTGAGAATATTTGTTTGTGAGGCTTGGCCAGCCCTGGGGACATTGCTTCTGCATAGCTTGCCTGCCCACAAAGTTACACTGAATATATTTGTCCCTAGCACCTGGGGACTGAGCTGAGAGATCTCCCAAGTATTGTCATCTGTTGGCCAGACAAAAAAAGTTCAAAAAAGGAAAAATAATAATAAATAAATAAAAGAGGCAAGCAGGTACCTTTACTGGCACGTTCTCCAAGATCCTAGGAAATGGGCCTGCACCCAATTGCTGGGCCTTTAGCCATGGTCTGAGCAGTTAAATAGGAGCAATCCTAAATATGTAAAATGAGGTGAAACAATAGTCAAAGAACAGTAGTAGTACATAGCTATTTAACTATAAATCCTTAGGCAAACGTGAGAAACTGAACATTAGAGTAAACTCAGCATCAGAATCAAATTGATAGACATCAGCAAAAAATTACAAGTCATACAAAGTGAAAGGAAGATATGACTCAGGCAAAGGAACAAGTATGATGGTGAGCTTAATATATTCACAGATAAACACAAACGAAGAGAGTATATAAACCAGGATCCAGCTTATGCTTAGAATAGAGAATAGAAATGAAGACAATCAGAAAGGGTAACTAAAAAATTAAAAAGATAGACAAAATAAAGATATGACATATGAAAGCCAAAGAATAACATGACTGGTGTAGTTAATGGCATTACAGTAATAACAATGAATGCTAATGGTTACACTCCTCAATCAAAAGATATAATTTGAGAGAAAGGATAAGAAAATATGAGCAATCCATTTACCATCTTCAGGAGACTCACCTTAGACACAAGGTTATAAATAGACTGAAAGTGAAAAGTTGGAAAAAAAAAAGATTTGATGCAAAGAGTATTCAAAAGAGAGTAAGAGTAGTTATAAAGGTGTCAGACAAAACAGACTTTAAAAACAGGCTTTAAATGGAAAAAAAAAAGGTGATAAGAGATGAAGACAGCAATTATATATTAATAAAAGGAACAATCCACCAGGAAGGGGTAACAGTCATAAAAATAAATGTGCCTAATCAATGCACCCCAAATTATTTGAGGCAAGCTTTGGCAAAACTGAAAGGAGAAATAGACTTCTCTACAATAATAGTTGGAGACTTCAACATGTCACTCACATCAACAGATAGAACAACTTGACAGAAATCCAACAAAGAAATAGAGAACTTGAACAATATGATAAGAAACACGGACCTGACATACATATACAGAACATTGCACCTGAAACAAGCAGTTTATACCTTCTTCTGTAGTGCTTGTATATCATTCCCCAGGATAGAACCACATGTTGGGCCACAACACAGTTCTCATTAAATTCAAAAAGATTGAAATAATATAAAGCAACATTTCTAATTAAAATGGAATGAAGCTGAGAATCAATAATAGGTAGAAAAGGGGAAAATTTGTAAATATATGGACTTAATCAACACACTTTTAAGCAATCAGTGTGTTAATGAGAAAATTGCAAGAAAAATTTTAGATATAGTGAGATGAAGGAAAATGAGAGCACAACATATTAAAACTTATAGGATACCATGAAGTCAGTGCTGAAATGGAAATTTATAGCCCTGAATGCCTATATCAAAAGAAGAAAGAGCTAAAATCAAATAGTAACTGAGAAATGGCAGAAAGTAGAAAAATAATAGCAAACCAATCCCAAAGCAAGCATAAAGAAAGAAATAACAAAGATTTGAGGATAAGTAAATGAAATTGAGAAAAAAAATAAAGAAAATCAACAAAACCAAAAGCTAGTTCCTTGAGAAAATCAATAAAATTGACAAACAGTAAGACCAACAAAGAAAAAAGAGAGTAGATGCAAATAAAATCAGAAAGGAAAAGGGGGACATTAAGACTGAACACACAGAAATGAAAAGGATCATAAGAGATTATTGTGAGAAACTTTATGTGACAACTTAAATGAAATGAACAAATTCATAGAAATGCACACAAAACTTACATTGACTCTATAAGATATATAGGAACTGAAGAAACCAATCATAAGCAAAGAGATTGAATCATTCGTCAAGACTCTTCCTACAGGGAAAGAGATTGACTCAAGTGATTGGACTCCCATCTGCCATATAGGAGGTTCAGGGTTAGATTCCTGGGGCCTGTTGGTGAAAAGCAAGCTGGCCCACATGGTGAGCTGGCCCAAGCGGAGAGCTGGCTCACACGGAGTGCTGGCCTGTGCAGGATTTGCTGGCCTGCTCAGGAGAGCTGGCCCATGCAGGAGTGTTGGCCCATGCAGGAGTGCTGGCCCATGCAAGAGTGCTGGTCTGTGCAGGAAAGCTGGTGCAGCAAGGTGATGCAACAAAAAGAGACACAGAAGAGAGACAATAAGACATGCAGCAGACCAAGGAGTGAGGTGGTACAAGAGATTGAGTGTTTCTTTCCCACTCCAGAAGGTCCCAGGATTGGTTCCCAGTGCTGCCTAAAGAGAAGACAAGCAGACATAGAAAAACACACAGACAGTGAGCACAAAACAATGGAGGGCCGAGGAGGGGGGGATAAATAAATAAATAAATCTTAAAAAAATAAAAGTGTCTTCCTACAAAGAAAATTCCAGGAGCAGATGGCTTCTCGGGTGAATTCTACAAAACATTTTGAGAAGAATTAAGAAAAATCCTGTATAAACTCTCCAAAAAAATTGAAAGGGAGGAAAAATTACTCACTACATTTTATGATGCCAACAGCATCCTAATACCAAATCCAGATAAAGATACTACAAGAACAGAAAATTACAGACCAATCTGTCTAATGAACATAGATGCAAAAATTCTCAACAAATACCTTGCAAAAAAAAACCCACAATGGCATATAAAAATAATTACACATTACGATGAGGTGGGTTTTATTCTTGGTATGCAAGCATGGTTCAATATAAGAAAATCAATTAATGTAATACACTACATTAACAAAATGAAGGGGGAAAAATATCATTTAGATCGATACAGAAATGGCATTTGACAAATTAGCATCCGTTCTTGATTATAACTCTTCAAAAGATAAGAATAAAAGGAAAGTTCCTCAACATAATAAAGGGCATATAGCAAAATTCCACAGCCCACATTGAACTCAATGGAGAGAGGTTGCAAGCTTTCCCTCTAATATCAGGATCAAGACAAAGATGCCCACTGTCACTATTGTTATCCAACACTGTGCTAGAACTTCTAGCTGAGCAAATATGCAAGAAAAAAAAATAAAAGGCATACAAATGGGAAAAGAGTAAGTAAAACTCTCACTATTCGCAGATTGCATGATCCTGTACTTTGAAAATTCCAAAATATTAACAAAAAAGCTGTGAGAACCAATAAATGAACTCAGCAATTTGGCCGGATACAATATCAGCAAGCAAAAATTAGTAGGGTATTTATACACTAGTAATGAGCAAGCTAAGGAGGAAATGAAAAAAAAAAATCCACTTACAATAGCAACAAAAGGAGTCAAATATCTAGGAATTAATTTAACCAGTAATGTAAATTATCTGTATTCAAAAACTGAATAACACTACTAAAAGTAATCAAAGAAGACAAACTAATGGAAGGATATTCTGTGTTCATGGATTGTTAGATTAAACATAGTGAAGATGTCAATTCTCCCCAAATTTATTTATAGATTCAATTCTTTACTAATCAAAATTCCAACAGGGAGTGGGTGTGGCTCAAGCAGTTGAGAACCCACCTCCCACATGAAAGGTCCCATATTTGTTTCCTGGTGCTTTCTAAAGAAGACATACAATGAACAGATCATGAACAGAGAGCAAGCAAAAAAAGGAGAAAAACATGAGCAGACAATGAGCAAAAACAATAAGCAAGACAACAAGCAAAGCAATGACCATACAACTAGCAAAAACAAACAAATGAGCAGGGAACAAATGTTGCTCAAATGGTTGGGCATACTCCTACCACAGGGTAGGTCCTGTGTTCAGTTCCTGGTGCCTCCTAAAGGAAAAAGAGACTATGAACAGACAATGAGCAAAAACAATGTGCAGAGAATGAGCAGGCAATGAGCAAAAACAACAAGCAAACAGATGTTGGTGACATCTTGGGAGGCGTAAGAAAAAAGCAAAGCATCTAAAATAAATCTGTAAAAAAAATTTTGAACAGCCTACTTTACCAATATAGAAAAGTCAATGACTAAATTCATTTAGAAGGGAAAGGGGTACAGAATAGCCAAAAACATCCTAAAGAGTGATGTCAGAGGATTCAGGCTCCCTGACCTTGAAGTATAGTATAAAACTATGGTGGTAAAAAGAGCATGGTATTGGCATAAAAGTAGACACACTGATCAATCAAATTTCATTGAGAGTTCAAAAATAGACTCTCATCTCTATTGCCAACTGATTTTTTATACACCTACCAAATCCACTTTTCTGGGACACGACAGTCTCTTCAATAAATGTTGATTGGAGGCCTGAATATCCATAACCAAAATAATGAAAGAGGTACCCAATCTCAAACCTTATACAAAAATCATTCAAAATGGGTCAAAGATCTAAAAATAAATGTCAGGACCATAAAACTCCTAGAAGATAATGTAGGGATACATCTACAAGAAGTTTTAGTAAGTGAACATCTCTTAATCCTTCCACCTAAAATATGAATAAGAAAAGGAAAAAATTGATAAATGGGGCCTCATCAAAATACACATTAATTAGCATCATCATGGTAATGGTGTAGAAGTAAAAAGCAAATAAAAACTTAAGTCATTTGATATGTTATACATTGCATTGAAAGTGTTAAGATAGTCTATAAAAATCAAAAGATATAGACTTCAGTATTATTAAGCTCTCTTGTGCATTGAAACAAGCCTAAATACCTTGTATGGTGCCTCTCCATTTGAGTTATTGGCTAGGTTGGTCACTGACCCCTAAAACAATAAAGGTAACTACTACATCTCTGGATGTGTTCCTGAAGTGGATGGAGAGTATGTTGCAGTTTCAGACTCCTGCAGCAGGTAGCAATGGCTCAATATGGCCAGATGTGCAATAGACGTTGCCTCCAGACTGTCTTGTTTCATAGTGACAAAGGGCGCTATGCACCAGGCTGGTGAAATACTGGAGCTTCACCTTCCTACTTTCTCTCTATAGTCAATGGTGCTACAGCATGCTGGCTATGTAAAGGGCATTCATACCAAGTGGAGCAAAAATTACTAGAGTGATGTAAGTAGAACTTAAACCCAGTTGGCCTTATGGGCTTCTCCCATGGAGAGATAACATGTATGGAATTGTAAACCTGGAGCATAGATATATTAATTGCAGCTCAAAGAGGAACTTGGACATTGATTAGTATTATGTTCTGTACCTATATGCATAATGAATATGATATCTTTTCTTTTCTTAATCATATGCAGAGGGATACTGAACATGTTAAAATCCTGGTAAACTTAATCCATTTTCAAAGTAGATAATTTAAATGTGCCTATATAAAACTAAAGAATGGCTCTTTTAAGTACTGCCTTTATTTTGCTTGCTATATGCCTGTTGTGTTATTGCCTGTACTGTCTTTATGAGTTTATGTCTAGGGCAGTATCTATCTTCATACCTCTCCTAGCTGTCCTAAGCATAACCACTACAGTGGGAACTGGGGTTGGCAGTTTATACCTAAACCCAGCAGGTCTACCACAATTACTCCATAGAATTAACCAACAGCCTAAAAAAACTCAAGGAAGAATGCTGTTTCCCATCAACTTTGGGAGGATGCAGCCTCTGAAGGCACCTGGTCTTTCTCACTCTTGAGGTCTAGTATGTCATGGCTGGCCCCCTTTTTGGACATGCTCTCCACCATCTTCTTCACCCTTTTGTTGGGACCAATGTCTCTTCACAATTCTAGCCAATTTTATTTCTTACAGAATCAAGGCCTTATTAGTCATGAGGGGATTTCTTCCAGTTCCAAACAGGTTGCTGGAATCGTCTTCCCTCAACCTCAATAGAATAGCCAGAGAGGATTACACCATGTCAGGCAGGACTACCACTCTAACTAGCAGGAAGTAACTACAAAGCAATGACCATCACCCCTCAGCACCATGTGAAGAATAAGGGCATGAACTCTCTGAGGGGAGAGTTGAGGCAGGTTATTATAGTTAAAGCAGGAAGGTGGCTGGCCCAAGAGACAAAATGATCAACAGACAACATGGACATTAGAACCTCCTGAGACCATGTCTTTGACCATGAGGTCCCAGTTGAGACTCTTTCCAGGGCAGAGGGGTGGCCCTGGATATTCCAAACAGGTCTCACCATTGGCTCCCACCATTGGTGGGGTAACCAATAACAGCTGGGGCCAGTCCCCTTAACATTAGCCAGTGGAGGAATAATTAACAGTTTAAAAGATGACCACACAAGCCAAAACTCACTCTCTCTGCCTAGAAGAGCCCACACCTAATCTCAGTGCATATCTCTTCCTTCTTTCCCATTTCTCAGCAAGCTTTGTTCTTTTCCCCCATATCCCAATAAATTCTTTTTACTGGCCTAAAAAAAATAAGCACTACTACACCTCAAAGGACTTTGTAAAGAGGGTTAAAAGGAAGCCTACACAATGAGAGAAAATATTTGAAAATCACACATCTGACAAGAGTCTAATATCCATGATTTATAAAGAGATACTACAACTCAAAAATCAAAGAAGAATATATCAAAAAATGGGTAAAAGACATGAATAGACATTTTTCTAAAGACGAAATACAAATGGTGAAAAAAAAAACACATGACAAAATGCTCAACATCACTGGTTATTGGGGAAATGTAAATCAAAGATACAATGAGATATCATTTCACACCTACTAGAATGGCCACTATTAACAAATCAAAAACAACAAATGTTGTAGAGGATGTGGAGAGACAGGAATGCTTATTCACAGCTGGTGGGAATGTAGAATTAGACAGGCACTCTAGAGTCTGGCAGTTCTTAAGGAAGAAAGATATAGATCTACCATGTGACCATGCACCTCTGCTACTAAGTATATACCCAAAAGAATTGAAAGCAATGACATGAACAGACATCTGCACACTGATGTTCATAGTGACATTACTCACAATTGCCAAAAGAAGCAAACAACCCAGGTGTCCATCAACTGATGAATGGATAAACAAACTGTGGTATATACATACTATGGAATATTATTCAGCTATAAGTGGAAATGAAGTCGTGAAGACTGTGATGAACCTGGAGGATATTATGTTGAGTGAAGCAATCCAGGCACAAAAGGACAAATATTAAATAACTATACTTTTATGAAATGAATTTAATGAGGAAATTCATGATGCTAATAGCTAGAAAAGATAAACAGAGAACAGAATGTTTTCAGAGAATGGAAACCTGATATTTAATCTGTGCACAATTGTTAAAAAGTAGATTGTAAATATTTGAAATTAATAGAAATAGTGTAAGTACATCGTAGGACTGTTAATTAGTAGTGCTAACCTCTGAGTATGAGAGTGGTTTTTTGTTTTGTTTTGTTTTGTTTTTTGAGTAAAGAAAATGCTATAATATTGATGGAAGTGATGAATGCAGAATTCAGTGATTATACTAAATGCAATTGATTGTACACTTTAGGCAATGTCTGAATGTATGGTTTATGATCAAATAGAAATGCTAGGGTGGGTTGGGAAAAATACACCAAATGTAAGATACAGATTATAGTTAGCAGTAATATTTGACTAGTTCTTTCATAATTTGTTACAAAATGTTTCACAACAATGCAAGTTATTTGTGGTGAGGTGATGTATGGGAGACATTGTATCATGTTATGCATGTTTGTTTTGTAGGTTTACAACTTTTATTATACACTTATTGTTTATGTAAGTTCAGGTATTAATGATATATTACAAAAAATTGTTTTTGAAATGAAAATAAAATGACTCATTTTCTGGGGATGGCTCTGGCAATCCTTGGCTCCTCTGTCACATGGCAAGACACATGGCAGTCTCTCCTGGTTTGTTCCTTCTCTTTTTTGTTCCACTGATATCCAGCTACTTGTTTCCTGTGATTTTTTTTTCTGTCTGACATTCACTTTGCTTATAAAGGACTCCAGTAATAAGATAAAGACCCATCCTGACTGAAGTGGGGTATACCTTCTTACCTGAAGTAACCTCAATGAAAGGTCCTACTTACAATGGGTTTAGACACATAGGAATGGTTTAAATTTATGAATATGTTTTTCTGTGGTACATAGCTCTAAACAACCATAATACCATATCTTACATACAGAGCTATGGAGTGGGGCAATTATTCAAGTTATGGCTAATTTGTCCTCCTCATCTTCTTCAGCAACACATGCTTCTTCTGGATCCTATTTGCCCTTATTCTTCTCATCATTCTGATTTCCATCACAGCCACACCATCATTGTCATTCTCATCCAAGTGGACATCCACCTCTGCACTCCCATGTATGGCCTGCACAGCCAACTCTCTTTCAGGGGCATTCTTTACATTTCTGCCATTGTGCCCAAGATGCTGGTTGACTAGTTTGTGGGCCACTCAGCCATTTCCTTTAGAGGCTGCACTTCCTTTTGCCTTTATCAGGGGCTGAGTTTTTCCTCCTATTATCTACTGCCTCAGGAATAAGCATGTTCCAGGAGTCCTATAGAAGGTTCTAGGGTTGTTGTTTCTTTACAGGAAGGGTAAATGCTTTTTAAGGATCCTACCTCTGCTAAAAGAGGTTTGAAAATGGGAAACAGGACTTTATCATCACCTTTGAATCCAAGTATTTTCTGCCTAGAAATTTAGTATGTTACCCATATTCTAAGTACTTTGGGACATTCTTTGGATTTGGAAAATAGCTGTTGAATTTTAAATGACTTGTCATTTTTTGAAAGGCATTAGGGTTCTGAGTAATGGGCAACTTTGGAAGGAGTGGGGATAAAGTTGGGGTTTCAGTAGTCAACTCATCTTTTGGCAAAGCAACATTCCACTGGAAACTCTGCAGTGGCCTCTGGCACTCTTTGTTTTGCGCTATATTTAGTCAGTTTAAGGGAATAATATTCAGGTATTCCTGTAACTCTTACCACTCTTTCATCTTAGACACTGCAATCTGGCCAATTTATTGAAATCTATGTGTTAAATATTATTTTCACTTGACTTCAAATTTTATTTCAATGTCTACTTGATTTTTCTACAAGTGACTTTTTGTTCTTCCATAGATAGACACATTTAATTTAATCAATTTTTTTAATTGAAAAAATTGATCTGACTATATTCAAATAATTTTCTCAAATTAATTCAGTCAACATTACTTATAGACAAAATAGAACAGGTTAAATTATGGAGAAAGCTATAATCAAAATTCTATCTTAATTTTGTTATAATATTTTACCAAGAATCATCCCAGAACACCAAATTCAATGTTTTAAAAAAGTGTAGTTGTGAGACCTTGGTAAACAAAAATAATTCCTACATTTTCTATCCCTCGTTACCCTTGATCTCTTAATGATATCACTTACCAGGAGCAGCATGACTGCTTCAAATTACATATTTTTCAATAAATTAAAATTGGCTGATGGTTCACTATGTTTTACTTTGAAACATATTCTTGAAAAAGAATGAGAATCTTTTGAGAATAAAGGTTGATTTATTTTTTAGTATATTAATTACATTCCTCAATTTTTCCTATTATATTTTACTTTAACTAATTGTATATAAAATTTTAATAATTTGTTGTACATTAACCAGTATTTTTACAATGATTGGATACAATTACTTTTATCTCCTCTCTTTTTATTCCTTTTTTCTATACTAAAACTTACTTTCAGTCTGCACTTTGGCATTCCCCTAATTTGACATCATGGTACATAATTAGACTACATTTTATAATCCAAAAAGGAAATATCTAACATTAAAAGAATAAAATGAACTTAACCACAAGATCACTTTCTAATATGTAAATATTTGGGTGGTTTAAATATGGATCGACAAGTCAGCTAGGCATTAAAAATATGTTTCAGGAAATCCAATGCTTCTATACACAAGAAAAGCAAAGGGGGAATTTCTCCATTCAATGTCTTTGAAAGGCATATTAGCTTTCTATCCTGCAATTTTAAAGAACACTTAGGGTTGAAGATAGCACTACTTCTTATCCTTAAATATAGGCATCCTGACCTTTTCCCCTCAACAATATCGAGTTTGAATCGAAGTTGGAGAGTCAACTTAAGCCTCCACGCTGCCTTGATCACCCAGGATTCCTCATCCAAATCACTCACCCTCTGTGAGATTTATTTTTTCCACCTGTGATATGGAGAGAATGAATAAGATCAGGATTAGAAGCATTGGCTCTTTCCTGATTTTGAAAGAGTGAGTATGCATTATAAATGGATCCTGTGTAAGAAAGCAATGTGATATTAAGACAATTAGATTGGCATTTTTAAAAAAGAAGCTTTCTCATCATGACTATCATTAAGCTCTCACTATAGATAAGTAAACTATGCCATGTTGAAGAAAATAATTTAACTTTGACTCCTGTTACTCAATGTATAAGATTAAGATATTTAATGTAATTCTCACATCAGCATTATTATTTTGTAGGAAAATGTAATTACTGGTGCAAAAGCAATTTTAGCTTTAGAATGTGCTGTATATCATGAAGTATTATTTTAGCTGACTCACCACCTTAGAAAAGGGTAGTGAAATCTACCTCCTTCACACCTGAAATCAAGTGGTGGTGATGTGTGCTGACACTCTTCTGAGAGTAAAATATTTTTCTTGTGGAGATGAGGCTACAGAGGGATTCAATGCCTTCAACACTAGCATAAGATTCCATGAGAAAATATACAGAATATGTTTCAATGACTGTTGTTTGTTTGGCCATCATGCATCCATTGTGGTAAAAGTAATGATCTTGAAACGATTCCAGAGGACTTCTGAGAAGATAGCTTCAGAGGAGGTAAGCAGGGCTCAGCTCCTTCACAAAAAGAATGAAGGAAAGGCAAAGAGCTATCCAAGGGAGCTTCATTGGAGAACTGCAGATCAGGACAGTGCTGAGCATCATCTTGGAGGGTGAGGGACAAAAAGACAAAGAAGTGAAAATGAAACTGGTGAGTTACAGACCCCTGATCTGAGGAGTGATACCCATTCCCCACCCTCAAGGGAAACAACCTGGATAAAACCCATGGTTCCCTGCAGCCAGCTTAGAGGAGAACAGATGTCTTCCTCCCTGGGAAGAAGGAAAGTGTAGCAGAGAGCAGAAGGTAGTGTCTGTTCTCTGAAATTGGCCAGCAGATCCTGTTTTGAATCTAATTTCTGCCCAGAGCAGAATCATGTGCAAATGGAGGTTGAAAGAGACCTCTGTGGAAAGAGTTACTGAAGCTTAGCATCTGCTGGCTGGCTGGGAAACTGCAAAGAGAGAAAGAATGCTATTCAGAATCTCTCAAGCAAACCCCTTCATCAAGATCTGTGGCCCATTAGTGATTTCCTACCCCCATTTTGATAGCTTAAGCTGGAAAATTTTAAAGACTTAGAATAAGTTGAACCAAAAATCAAAGAAGAGCTGTGAAACAACACATTGGCCAAGAGAGAGAAAATTATCATCAGAGAAAATTCACCAACACAATCAGATTCTTAAATATCAGCAATAATTTACATGCCACATAAGAAACAGGAATATATGCCCTAAAGAAACAAACCAAAAATCTTCATGAGACACAGGATTTAAGACAGCTTATCAATGAAAATCACACAAATCTCCTAAATCAATTCAAGGAATGGAAGGAAAATATGATTAAAGAGAAAAAAGGTATTAAAAAGACACTGGGTGGTTATAAAAAATACAATTTGAGAGCCTATAAAGAAAAGTAACAGTGCTTATGGGAATGAAAAAACACAATGGAGGAGATTAAAATCTATTAGAGGGGAGCAGATGTGGCTCAAGCAAATGAGAACCCACTTTCCATATGAGAGGTCGCAGGATTGCTTCCTCGTTCCTCCTAAAAACAGAAAAAAACCCAACCATTTCACCCCCCAAAAATGAGCCAATCAAATAAAAAAACCAACTCAGGGGGCCAATGTGGCTCAGTGGCTGAGTGCCAGGTTCCCACATACAAGGTTCTGACTTCAATCCCTGGCCTTCTGTAACTCAAAAAAATTATATATATATTAGAGGCATATAACTGCATACTTGAACTGGTGGAGGACAAAATGAGTGAACTGGACGACTGAGTATCTGAACTTGAAAAAACTGAGGATCAGAAAGGAAAAAGTGAGAAAAATGGAGGAGGGTCTCAGGGAATTTAATAACAATGCAAAATGCACAAACATATGCTTTATTGGTGTTTCAAAGGAGAAGAGATTGAAAAGTGGCCAGAAAGAATATTTGAGGAAATAATGACTGATAACTTCCCAATCCTTATGAAAGACCTAAATATCAATATCTGTAATTGACAACACACCCAAAATAGAAAAATTCCATATAGACCTACTCTGAGACACATACTATTTAAAATGACAAATACCAGAAACAAAGTGAAGTTTCTGAAAGCAGCGAGAGAAAAGCAATGCATCACATACAAAAGAACCTCAATAAGATTAAGTGTCAAGCTTTCATCAGAAACCATGAAGGAGAGAAGAAAGTGGTAGGATGTATTTAAGGAACTAAAAGAGAAAAACAGTCAGCCAAGAATTTTGTATTTGGTAAAACAGTCCTTCAGAAATGAGGGTTAGTTTAGATTCTTCACAGAGAAACAAAAATTTAGAGAGTATGTTACCAAAAATGGGGTTTACAAGAGATACTAAGGGAATACTTCAGCCTGAAAAGAAAAGACAGGGGTCAGAATCTTGGAAAAGAGTGTGGAAATGAAGATTAATAATAAGGGGAACTAAAAGAGTTAACAGACAAACAACATAATATATGACAATGGAAAGCAAAAGGGTAAATTGGGTGAAGGAAATAATGTCTTTACAGTAAAAACATTGAATGTTAATGAATTGAATTTCCCAATCAAAAGGCATAGACTGGCAGAGTGGATAAAACAATATGAGCCATCCAACGCTGTCAAAAAATGATTCATTCAGATATAGGGACAAAATATGGTTGAAAGTTAAAGGTTATAAAAAGACATTCCATGCAAATAGTAACTAAGAAAACATCTAGAGTATCAAAACTAATACTGGACAAAAGAGATTTTAATGGCAAAACTGTTATAAGAGATGAAGAAGGTCATTATATATTAATAAAAAAGGCAATTCACCAAGAAGGAATAAATATAATGAAATTTGTGCACCTTATCTGGATGCCCCAAGATATATGAGGCACACATTGACAAAACAGAAAGGAGAAATTTATACCTTGCAATAATTTTGGGATACTTCAATACACCACACTCAGCATTGGCTAGAAAATCTGGACAAAATGTAAATTAGAAAACAAAGAACATGAATAAAATGATAAATAAACTAGACCTAGCAGACATTTATAGAACATTATACTCCAAAACAGCAAGATATACATTCTTCTCAAGTCCTCATGGATATTTATTAATGACAGACCATATCGTACATCTCAAAACAAGTCTCAATAAATTTAACAATATTGAAATTATACAAAGTATTTTCTCTGATCATAATGGAATTAAGTTGGAAATCAACAATGGGGGAAAAAAGGGAAAATTCATAAGTATATGAGATTAAACAAAACTAATAATTGGTGGTTCAAAGAAATAAATGCAAGAGAAATTAGTAAATTTCTCACTTTGAATGAAAATGAGAACACAACTGCATTAGCTCGCAAAGGGCTGCCCATGCTAAGTACTAGAAATGTGTTGGTCTTTATAAAGGGTATTAATTTGGGGTAAAGGCTTACATTTCCAGGCTGTGATATGTCCAACTCAAGGCATCATAAGAAGTACTTTCTCACCCAAGTCAGTTGCCATGAGTTGAAGCTAAATGGCAGGTGATCTCTGCCTGGTCTCTGCCTTCCCCTCTGGGCTGTTCTGTCTCCTGTGGCTCAGCTGAGGGCAACCAGTCAGAGAGAGGACTTGTTTCTTACCAGGCTTCTCAGGTTTCTCTCAGGCTTGGCTGCTCTGCTTTCTTGCAGTTTTGCAAGCGATCAGGCAAATGGCTCATTCTCTCTCTCTCTCTCTCTCTCTCTCTCTCTCTCTCTCTCTCTCTCTCT
>JAKSZT010037083.1:1812881-1830816 GCA_026826555.1 Tolypeutes matacus | reverse complement strand
TCTCTCTCTCTCTCTCTCTCTCTCTCTCTCTCTCTCTCTCTCTCTCTGCCTCTTGGGGGCTTCTGTTTCCCTGCATTCCATTCACTCACATTACAGAATCAAATATGCTCATTTTCTTTTCTTGTCTGTCTGTGTGTGTCCATTTATATCAGACTCAGCAAGGGTAAAGAGACTCCCCTTGAGTCTTGAGTCACACATCACGGATGTAATCCAGTCATATGGGTTTCACCCACAAGAATGGATTACTCTAAAACATAATATTTCTCCTACTGGGATTCATAAAATAATTTCAAACTGCTAAAGCAACATATTGAAATATATGGGATATAGCAAAGGCAGAGCTGAGAGGAAATTTCACAGCCTTCAATGTTTACATTAAAAAAGATGAAAAAGTGAAAATGAAAGATACACTGGTAAAAACAAAATGATACTGTCATAAAGATAGACATTTTTAACAATGGGACCAAATTGAGAATTCAGAAACAGACCCTTGCATCTACAGTTAAGTGATTTTTTGACAAGGCTATCGAGCCCACCCAGCTGGGGCAGAACAGTATATTCAACAAATGGTCCCGGGAGAACTGGATATCCATATTCCAAAGAAAGAAAGAGGACCCTATATCACAACATATACAAAAAATTAACCCAAAAATGGATCAAAGATCTAAATATAAAACTACAACTGTGAAACTCCTAGAAGAAAATGTAGGAAAAAAATCTTGAAGATGTGGTAGCAGTAGTTTTTTAAACGTACACCAAAGCATTAGCAATGAAAAATAATAGAAAAGTGGAATCTACACAAATTTAAACACTTCTTCTTTAAAATACTTTGTTAAGAGAGTTGAAAGGGCAGCATACTCAATGGGAGAAAATAATTGGAGACCACATATCTGATAGTGGTTTTTTTTTTTTTTATAGTGGCTTGATAGACATTTATTCTTTTTTTTTTTTAACATTTGCAAAATGATATATAAATATATATGCATATATGTGTATTTGCTTACAAAAATGTTTTATATATATATATATACACATATATTTTAAGAGGTGCTTAGATTACCCAAAATATTACATGGAACCCACTGGGATTCCCATGTTGCCCACCTCCCACACCTCCCACCACACTTTTGGGGTAGGGAGGGGATGAGCAGTTGAAATACAGGGACTTCTTTGGGAATTGGAGGTTGTCCTGAGTACTGTTGTGGCAACGGATGTAGGCCATTTTAAATCAGCACACACCACTCAGAACTGAGTGGGAGAGAGTGTGGTCTACAGTGTGAACTGTGGTCTATGGTTGGTGGCAAGGCTCCAGGATGTGTAAGTTCATTGAGGGTGGTGGGCCACACTTGTGGGCGATAGTGGTTTTATATCAATGTTATTTAAAGAGATCATACAATTTAATAGTGAAAAAACAAGCAACCCAATTAAAAATGGACCAAAGATTTGAAAATACATTTTTCCAAAGAGGAAATACAAATGGCCAAAAAGCACGTGAAAAAAAATGTTTTGCAGCACTAGCTATTCGGGAAATGCAGATTAAAACTACAATGAGATATCATTTCACCTTATAAAATGGCTGTTATCAAAATACAGAAAACTTTAACTGCTCAAGAAGATTTGAAGAAATAGGATAACACCTTCACTGTTGGTGGGAATGTAGATGGTGTGGCTCTGTGGAAAACAGTTTGGTGGTAGTTAAATTAGTTACTGCATTATCTGCTGCATGATCCAGCAATCCCGTTACTAGGAATATATTCAGAAAACCTGAAAGCAAGGATGTGATCTGACATTTGCACACTGATATTCATAGCAGTGTTATTCACAATTGCTAAAATATGGAAACAACCCAAGTTTCCATCAATCAATAAGTGGATAACCAATATATATAGAATGGAATACTATTCAGCTATAAGAAGAAAAGAAATTGAGATGCATATTACAACGTGGATGAACCTTGAGTGACATTAGCCAGGCACAAAAAGACAAATATTGTATAGTAGCACTAATATGAGCAAAATGCATTGAGTAAACTCATGGAGGTAAACTCTGGTTATTAGGATATAAAATGTTGATTGAGAATAGGAGCTGATACATTATGCATGTAAAAATTTTAGTTAGAGTTATTGTAAACGTAGATATGAATAGAGTTAATGGTAACACATTATAGTGAGTGTAACTAATACTTATGATTTATATATCTGGGTTGGGGGGAAATACACCAAATGTATGATATGGGTTATAGCTAGTTGTAATATTTTGAATATACTCTTTCACAGATTGTAAAAATATTTCACAACAATGAAAGTGTTGGTGGTGGGGTGATGTATATGAGCCTGTATGGTGATACGCACATTTGTTCTGCAAATTCACAACTTTTACCATACATTTATTCATTATATATGTTCATGTATTTAGTGATATAGTTCAATATTTTTTTTCAAATGGATAAAAGTAATCATTACCACTCTAACATTTAAATAGGGGCTGCAATGTCTTGAGGTCACTTGACAATGATTTAACCCTAACTTTAGGCCAAAACACACTAGCATGAATAATCCTTTCTCTTGGGAGGAAACTCCTCAATCAACTCTATAATTTGACCTTTCCCACCACACTATCACCAACTCAGTGAATCAAAAGGCATCACATGTCTCCAGACATATTGTTTTCTCCATATTTGTTAGTTAAATTTCTGATTCATACTTGTCTCTCATATAATAGAATGAATAAAATGAAATAAAATCCTGAAGCACCATTTTCTTTAATGTCAGTATATTCTCTATCTTCTAGAGTACTGTTAGCAAATACTAAATACACAGGTGCTTTAGCAGGCTTTGTAACTAAACAATTTATTCCCTATTTTTCTATGCTTCCTTTCTTTCTTCCCCTTCTTTATCTTTCCCTTATTTCTATTCCTCTTCCTTTCCTGTTTAACTACACTAACCTTCTACTTCCCAATCTGTTATTTGTTTATCACCTCTGCCCTTATATTTTGTCTGCTCCCTCCTTTTCTATTATTTTGATTATGCTCCAGGACCCACTCATGGATCTGTAGAGATGTTATTCTTTCCAGAACTAAATGTTAATATTCATTACTTTAAGTTATCAGAATATGTAAGAATAGGGAAATTTTAGCATCTTTTAAAATGCTGTGGTATGTCAGGTAAAGAAATGGAGATAAATTAAAGAGAGTTGAGGTAGAAACTTATTCATTGCATATTTGTTTGTCTTGGTCAGAATTACATATCTACTCAGGTTCCAGCCCAGTTGATGATTTTGCATAATGAAAAATGTAGAGAAATCTATATCTGCTTCCTCATTATTATGTTCAACAGACCACTTTATTTCTAACATACTGATACAAATAATTTTTAATCTGAAATAGCAAGGAATTCCCCCAACATTGAGACTTCAAATGTTCCATAAAATGGAGAATAGTGGGGAGAATTTTCTTTTCAAATTAGGGCACACACCTGATTCCAACTCATGGCAGCATTCCCTGCCTCAGATGTCTGATTCCTTCACATGTGCTCCGGAGAGGTTCAGTTGTCAGTTTTTATCCCTGTTATTTCACTGTTTACTTCAACATCATCTGCCTTACCATATTGATCCCTCATTCAGCGATTCCTAGTCTTTCTGGTATCCCAAACACCTTCTGAAGAGAAATATTACAAATATGATTTCCTTCACTTGGCTTTTTAATGAATAAATATATTAAGTCCACATTGGTAGTAGTAATAAGATTCCTGCATATTAAGAAATCATAACAAAACAATAAGAATTTTAACAATTAAAGAAACATCATTTAAGCTCAACATTATAAAATATTGGAGTGTGAATAAACCTCAGAAATGACTGTGTGAAACATTACTTAACACATGGAAAATCATGTGTTTTTCATGCCCAAGGACACTCAAGAAATGACTCCACTATTGCTGCAACCCAGATATAATTATCCCAAGTTCAGGAAATCTCTTAGCACTTTCCTAACATGGCTCTGCCTGGCTAGTAATCCCCAAAAGTAGATGGTTTCATTATATGACTTCACCTACCTCTCTGTCATTTTTTATGTATTATTATAGTAATCTGCATCTCCTTCTAGGATCCACTGATATGTTCCTCTTTCTTCCAGGGACATAAGGAAAGAGATAAATTTTTGGAAATTTAGAAAGTACTTTCTAATAAAAATTAACTTAGGTCTTAATATGATAAATAACAAGCTTTTTCAAATGAGGTTTTACTTACTCTGAATTCCCAGGAAGTTCATTGAATTGCACTTTGCAGGCAGAATTATTTAAAATAAAATCAAAGTATTTGAAATCAATCCAAAGACTGGTATTCTAACCTCACAATCTTTTGGAATCACCATTATAGATTGTAGGGATCATGTCTGTTTCTACCTCTATACCTTAAATACAATTGGAAAACAGATGGAAGAGTTACAGGATAAGGAAGGAGGATGTGAAGAAGAGAAAATGAATGAGATCCATGGAAAGACAGGTTGAGGAGTCACACAATATCTATATAGTATAAATAATTTGGACTGTTTTCCATTTTGTACCAGATGGCTAAGTTCAACACTGTATGAAAAAAAACAGTAATATATATGTCAGGAACATAGACTGAGCCATACAATCTTTATATTTGAGCTATTTTCCTTAACAAACTTGTTGATAATAATTATAGAAGCCTGATTTAATTGTTATAGGAGCACATTGCAACTATTCTCATGACATGGAAATCAAAGTCAATGGCATTCATATGGCACATTGGGGTAAACAGAAGTGGCTGTTGACACCAAAATCAACTCCTTGATACCTTTATCCAGGCTCTACCAGCCCAATTCATGACTGAAAGGATCAATATATGGCTATAACCCCTGTGTGGCTCTGTAGTAAGTCACTTTGACCATGATGGAGACATCTATTTAGAATGATTCAATATCTGCTTGAAGAATTATTATATTTATTGATGCCTTTTTAAATATTATATAGGATGAATTAATTGTATAATGGCATTCTTAATGTTTGGAAATGTGTTCTCTCTTCATCTGTAATGTAGTAGGCATATGGCCTATGTCTGATAGTTTTGTACTTTTAAAATCATTTTCATAATGTACACATTAACATAACTATATAGCAGAAACAGTTCGTAATGATATTGCTATTATTTTTGATGTTATTGTTACTTAAGTTGATCTCCTCCCCATCTATAACCACTTCCTTCTTTAATTTCTTATTTAGAGATACAAAATGATTTTAAAAGTTAGAAAATTCAATTTCCCTCATATTTAAATATCTTAAAATACCAGTTGTGATCATTAGGCTAATGTGTCAATTCGACCAGGTAATGGTGCCTAATTGTTTGATCAAGCTAGCATCGGGCTAAATATAATACAAAAGCATTTCATGGACTTTTATCATCAGTGAGTTGATTGCATACATCGTTGGTTAAATCTACAATCAAATGAGGAGCTTGTCATCAGCCATCAGCAATGTTTAATGTCTCATCCAATCAGTTGAGGCCCTTAAACGGGAAAGTTATTTCAGCATTCAGAGAAAATTCCCATCTCTAATTCAGACAGCCGGCATCTCCTGGGGAACTCATCAAAGAGCTTCATCAGAACCCTGGTTTGCAGTCAGCCCTACAGAATATGAACTTGGGCATCCCAATAGTCATATGAGACAATTTTATAAAATCCCATAGTATTTACAGATATCTCTGGTAGGTTCTGTCTCCCAAGAAAACCCTGACTAATAAACCTATGCAAATGAATTTACAGAAAATGTATTAATCTTTCCCGTTTTATTTCATCACTTGTTTTTTTTTTCTTTTTCCCTTCTCTTTTCTCCTCCCTCCTTACTTCACTTCCTTATTTCTTCTCTACTTCTTTTTTCACTTCTTTCTTTCTCATGTCTGTTCTTATCCATACTCATTTTGAATTTCTGACACCCACTTGATGAATATTTATAAAACTACTTAGCCTTTTTGAGTGTCAAACACACATCCTTTAATATATTTTTCCTCAAACAATTTTGGCCAATGACATGGAAGAGTAATTTTCATCAGTTTGGCACAGACACTTAGTTCATTGCCACAGCCCCTATTAGAAATTTTCAATATTTTCCAGTGTCTATCCCTGACTCCCAAATCACATATTTTTATTACTCTGGAAAGATATCAGAATTAGAAAACAATTATATGATGAAATATCAGGAAATAATTATAACCCTTCACTTGGTAAGAAAACATTTCCTCTGACAAGAGGGGAAGGGTTTGGTTGATCTTTCTCTAAGGCACAAGGTGAACCAAGAAAACTTCGATTAATTGCTAACTGGTGTTTTCCTCCTAGGAGAGGTAGAAATACCAATCATTTGACCAAACCACACCTCCATAACCAAGTATTGAAGAAGACTATAATTTCACTGATTAAGGTTTAGACTCAGCTGCTCTGAAGTAGGATCTTAGTTTTCTATGGATACCAGATTGACCATCTCCCCCAAAAGGGATGTTTTCTTTAGATATCACTCTAATAAAAGTTCAACATGCTATATGACCTTATCTGCTAACTAATGAGGCAATGGTCTCTTAGAAATTATGATGGATAAGTAAATAAATGCATTCACTTTCTGGCAACTTGACTATTGGAAAAGGGATAATTTAGGTTGAAACATGGAAAGCTAAGGGAATCTTGTAATAGTTTAGAAGGGTATGAATGGATTTATGGAACAAGACAGGGAAATATAAGTGCTATCATTTGGAAAAGTTCACAGTATCCATTTTGAAGAGAATTTTAACACATTAATGGGTATAGAGTAAGAGTATGAATTATGAAGAAAGAAAACTAGATTTTCCTCTGACTATTTTTAAGACAAGTGTTGTCATCTTTGTTATGTGTCCATGTGTAGGTAAAGGCTTTCTGCTTGCTTTGAAGCAGATGAAAATTATTGAATATTTTCTTTTATAATTCTGGTTTTCAAATATTTCTCCTTTTCTAATCTCATAAGCCATTCACATGTGCTATCAGAGAGTCAAAAACCAAACCTTTTTCAAAAATAAAGACTGATAATTTTCCTTAAAGAAATCCCCTGAAAATATTCCTAGTATGGGTATATAAAAATATCCTGGGGTCAGTGATTAAAAGAAAACTGGTTTATTTATATATCACCTATGTAGATTATATGGCACCATAATGAATATTTTATGTTTAGAGTAGTAGAGTAGGTCTTGTCTTCTCACCAACCACTCTTCTATTGTGGGTCTTGTGTAGGTGCTCCTTTTCTTTAGTCTCCATTACTCATCTATTGCATTAGTGGGTGGGCTAAATTATTTGATTTCTATTTGGCACAAAACAAACTGTCTGACAGGACTACTGAGAAGGATATGTCTGTGGGTCAAAATAGTAGCTATCTTTCTGACAGTAGGGAGGTTGGAATTTAGAACCTTTACCTAAAACTATAAGAGCCTACCCATACTTTTTATTTTTTTTATATCAATTCTGGTATCCTTGTCAATATTTTTTGAGATAAATTGATTAACAGAATTTGAATCTATGTCTTTCCAACATTGCTACTTGATACAGCTGGTCTTCAATATATATGCATTTCATTATAGCACTATTTTTATTTTGTAAATTAAGAGAAGACTCTTCTATCTTTGTTAGTTTATGTTAATTTTACACTTTGAATAATCCCAGATTGACAGGGGATTGGTGGGAGGAAGTAGTGGATGTATTTCCATTGCAGTAATGAAATAAGGAATTTTATGGAGGAATAGAACTGGTGAAAAGGATGACTAAGAGAATACATGAAAACGAAGATTTGAGACAGTGTGAAGTAAAAGAGGGAAATTGAATTCCAATTTGCCATGGGAGAAAGGAGAAACAATGTCAAAATATTTTCCTGATTTATCAGAGTAGATAGAAGATTGCAGGTTTTGTAAATATAAACAAACAAGGGAAAGAAAAGGAATTCTGTGCTTACAGTAGATTGTAACTTCAATATCAAGTTGAAGCTCAATTTGAGCTTCCAGCTCAAGACTCCAGCATCAAAACTGCTTCAACGGAGAGAGGAGGCAAGATGGCATCGGCTTAGGAGGGCATTCACTGACTCACTGTCTGTGAGGATGGCTGATTTGGGACAGGGTCCTGCCCAGGGGTCTGTGCTGTGGGTGCATGGAGTGAGAACCTTGGGACATCTATCTGGAGGCAGCTCCATGGTGTGGATTGCTCGGTAGAGATTCGTGAGTTTGAACCCTGCCTGTGGAGGTTAACACAGATGGCTGACCCCCACCCTCAGGGAAAAAGGTTGGTCTGAGCCGTGACTCCCACTGGCAATCCAGTGAGAGGGAGTGTTCTCTGAGAGTGGGAGGGTTCTGGTGAAGGGTTGAGAAGGGTTTCCTTTCTGTGGATTTGGCTGCCTGGAACCCTTGCAGCTTTGGGGAACAAAACAGCTGGCTTGAATCATCACTAGGCAGAAGGGAATGGCAAATCTGCTGAGGAAGTTGATTTACCCACTTGCCCAGGGATATGCCCCAAATCCGCCACAAGGAACCCAGTGACAGGGAGCATTCTCCGAGAGTGGGAGTGTTATGAACAGAAGGTAAGGAGGGGTTTCCTTTCTGTGGATTTGGCTGCCTGGACCCCCTCATAGCTTTGGAGAGCAGATAAGCTAGCTAGAAGCAGTGCCAGGCTGAGGGGAGACATGAATCTACTGAGGAAGCCCGATTTACCCAGCAGCCTGGTGACACTGAGGCTTGGCTCTAGAGGGGGTGGAGTCAGCCAATTTTATCATTCTGCATGGACAAGCATCAGAGCTTCAGCTCCCCTGGGGAGGCCAGGAAGTGGGAAATGCTTGATAAGTTTCCATGAGCCTAGTTAGGGTCCCCTCAGTGAAGGGGGTGGTCTAGAAGAGGACTTCTTTTGGGTCACTTATTTCGCCAAAAAAAAAAAGACAGTCACATTCAAAAATAAAAAATGAATTTTTCTTTTTAATTTAGTTTAATACAATTGATTGATAAATACAAGCAGGTTGGGAGGTTCCACAAGTGCCCAAGAAGGAACACTGTTCTTCCTTAGATTTGTTTAACTGATTGCTTGTGTGGTTGTTTGGTTTTTCTCTGTTTATTTGTTGTCTCTTGCTTTTCTTTCCTCTTTCATCCCCCCCACTTCTTTTTGCTTTCATTTTATTTCTTCTTTTTAAAATTAGGTGCTGCTAGCTTGTCTCTTCTTTGCTGTGCTTCTTCTTCAGTGATTTTGCATTCTCTGTCTATATTGATTTTGTATCCCAAGCTATCTCTTTTCCATCCTTCATCTTTCTGCCTTCAGCTTCCTGTTGTTGTTCTTACATACCATGTTTTTTCATTAGCCCACAACTTAAGGGTGTCAATTTCTATTCTATCTATTTTGTTTTCTTCTTTTTTTATTAATATTAACTTTTTCCTCTTAGCCCTTTCTTTACTCTCTCTCTCCCTCCTCATCATTCTAGACTTCTAAATCATTATATATATATTCCTCTATTTGTTTTCCCAGTCCCTTGTAGGTACTCCACTTTTTTCTCCTATTACTCTATACCACCTATATGAGCTAAATATTTGTTTAACTAAGTCTAATACAGCCCCTCTTCTACCTTTTATCAATATTACTATTATCCTTCTTCCTTTCCCACATCTTTTGATTCCTCTGGCCCTGATATTTTGCCTTCAAAGGAACATAGAAAGAGGCAAGGAAATAAAATAAGAAGTGTCAAAGAGAAAAGTTAACACACAGAGAGAACCACCAGCTAAATAAAACTCTAGAGCAAGGAGAGAAGTTAATCAACTGAATAAACACATCAAGATAAAATGATGACTAGAGGGCAACAAAATATTACAAACCACATTGAGAAACAGGAAGACAAGGACCAGTCCAATGAACAAACTGAAAACCAGGAAGATATGCAGAACATCAAACAACTAATCAAAGCTTTCCAAATAAATATCATGGACCAACTTAATGAAGTGAAGAAAGAGATTAAGGATATTAAGAAGACACTGGGAGAACATACTGAAGAATTGTAAACATAAATAAAAAGATTATGGTTATGATGGTGATCAATGGCACCATGCAAGAAATCAAAAAGATGCTGGATTCACAAAACAGCAGATTTGAACAGGCAGAAGAAAGAATTAGTGATGTGGAAGACAATACACCTAAAAACAGATAGTGGAACAGATAGACAAAAAGAGAGAAAAAATCTAGTAGGGACTCAGGGGTTTAACCAAAACACAAAATACACATACATACACATTATGGACCCCCAGAAGGAGAAGAGAAGGGAAAGGGAACAGAAAAGGTGTTCAAGGAAATAATGGCTGAAAATTTCCCAACCCTATTGATTGAAATGGTTGTGCAGATCCAGGAAGAACAGTGCACCCCAAACAGTATAAATCCCACCAGGCTAACTCCAAGACATATACTTGTCAAAATGTCCAATGCTCAAGACAAGGAGAAAATACTCAAGGCAGCAAGAGAAAAGAGAACCAGCACATACAAGGGAAGCACAATAAGATTAAGTGCTGATTTCTCATTTGAAACCATGGAGGCAAGAAGCCAGAGTTATGACATAGTCAAAGTACTAAAAGAAAAAAACTTCCAGCCATGAATTCTCTATCCAGCAAAACTGGCATTCAAAAATGATGGAGAGTTCAAAATATTCACAGATAAACAGAAATTAAGAGAATATGCCAATAAAGAAAACTGCAATTCAAGAAATACTAAAGGAAGTTTCAAGAGTTGAAAGGAAAAACAAGGGAGAGAGAGGTGGAGGAGAATTTGTAAACAACTAAAAAGACAAAAACAGCAACAAAACAACATATGACATATATTAACCCAAAGAAAATATGGCTGAAGTAAGAAATTCATTGAGAGTAATAACACTGAATGTTAATGGATTAAAACCACCATTCAAGAGACAGTTTGACAGAATGGCAAGGAAATATGATCCACCTATATGATGTCTACAAGAAACCCAACTTCGACACAGAGATTCAAGGAGGCTGAAAGTGAATGGCTGGAAAACAATTTTACAAGCTAACAATAGCCCAAAAAGGGCAGGAGTAGATATTCTAATATCAGACAAAGTAGACTTTAAATGCAAAACTATTGTAAGAGGCAAAGATGGACAGTATATATTAGTAAAAGGGGTAATCTCTCAAGAAGAGAGACCTATCATAAACATTTATGCACCTAATCGGGGTGCCTCAAAATACATGAAGGAAACTCTGGAAAATCTAAGTGGAGAAATAAGTGCTTCTACAATTATAGTGTGGGACTTTAATACACCATTATAAACATTAGAGAGAACATCTAGACAGAGAATCAATAAAGAAACAAAGACTCTGAACAATACATTAGAGGACCTGGACTTAACAGATATATACAGAACACTACACTCAAATACAGCAGGATTTACATTCTTCTTGAGTGCACATGGATCATACTCCAAGATAAACCACATGCTAGGTGACAGAACAACTCTCAATGAATTCAGAAAGATTGAGATCATACAAAGTAATTTCTCTGACCACAATGGAATGAAATTGGAAATCACTAAGGGACAGAGAAACAGATTAGGCACAAAGATATGGAATTTAAACAACACACTCTTAGACAAACAGTGGGTCAAGGAGGAAATCTCAAAAGAAATCAGTACTTACCTTGAAACATATGAAAATGACAACACAACATAGCAAAACCTATGGGATGCAGCGAAATCTGTCCTGAGAGGGAAGTTCATAACCATAAATACATACATAAAAAAAGAAGAAAGAGCTAAACTTGAAGTCCTAACTGCTCACATGGAGGAATTGGAAAAGGAACAACATACTAAACCTAAAGGAAGTAGAAAGAAGGAAATAACAAAGATTAGAGCAGGACTAAATGAAATAGAATATAAGAAAGCACTAGGAAAAATGAACAAAACCAAAAGCTGGTTCTTTGAGAAGATCAATAAAATTGACAAACCTTTAGCCAGACTAACAAAGAAAAAGACAGAACAGATGCAAATACACAAAATAATGAATGAGCAAGGGGATATTATTACTGAACCCACAGAAAGAAAGAGTATCATAAGAGGATACTTTGAAAGATTATATGCCAACAAGAATGATAATTTAGAGGAAATGGACAAGTTTCTAGAAACTCACAAACAGCCTACATTGATGAAAGAAAAAAATTGATGAACTCAACAGTCCAATTACAAGTAAAGAGATAGACTCAGTCATCAAAAACCTCCCAACTAAGAAGAGCCCAGGACCAGATGGCTTCACAGATGAATTCTACCAAACATTCTGGAAAGAGCTAACACCAATTTTGCTTAAGCTCTTCCAAAAAATAGAAGTAGAAGGAATATTGCCTAACTCATTCTACGATGCCAACATTACCTTAACGCCAAAACCAAACAAAGATACTGCAAGAAAGGAAAATTACAGACCAATTTCTCTAATTAACCTAGATGATAAAATCCTCAACAAAATACTTGCTAATTGCGTTCAACAACATATCAAAAGGATTATACACCATGACCAAGTGGGTTTCATCCCGGGTATGCAAGGATGGTTCAATATAAGAAAATCAATCAATGTAATACACCACATAAACAGATTGAAAGAAAAAAATCACATGATCATCTCTATAGATGCTGAAAAATCATTCAACAAAATACAGCACACTTTCCTGATAAAAACACTGCAAAAGTTAGGAATAGAAGGAAACTTTCTGAATATGATAAATGGTATATATGAAAAACCCAAAGCTAACATGATCTTCAATGGTGAAATCATAAAAGCCTTCCCTCTGAGATCGGGAACAAGACAAGGATGCCCACTCTCACCACTCCTATTTAACATCGTCTTAGAAGTACTTGCTCACAGAATCTCCACATTGATTCCCTAATTTGTGGAGTGAGGGCTGTTATGGTAGGAAAGGCCAAATGGAAGCCACTAGAGGTACCCTTACTTAGCAAAATAAATCAGAAACAATACCAGATTCCTGGAGGGATTGCAGAGATCAGTGTCACCATCAAGAACTTGAAGGATGTAGGGGTGGTGATTCCCACCACATCCCTATTCAACTCTCCTATTTGGCCTGTGCAGAAACAGATGGATCTTGGAGGATGACAGTGGATTATCACCAACTTATCCAGGTGGTGGTGACTCCAATCTCAGCTCCTGTCCCAGATGTGGTATCATTGCTTGAGCAAATGATATTTGGCAACCATATATTTGATAGGAGCCTAATATCTTGCATATATAAAGAAATCCTACACCTTGAAAATAAAAAGACAAACAATCCATCTAAAAACTGTGCAAGTGACCTGAAAAGACACTTCTCCAAGGAAGAAATACAAATGGCTAAAAAGCACATGAAAAAAATCCTCGACATAGCTAGCTATTAAAGAAATGCAAATCAAAACTATAATGAGATACCATCTTACACACATCAGAATGGCAGCTATTTAAAAAAAAAAGCATAAGTGTTGGAGAGGATATGGCAGAATAGGACCCCTCATCCACTGCTGGTGGGATTGAGGAACGGTCCAGCCACTGTGGAGGATAGTTTGGTGGTACCTCAGAAAACTAACAATAAATCTTCCATATGATCCAGCAATTCCACTGCTGGGTGTATACCCAGAAGAATTGAAAGCAAAGACATGAACAGATATATGCACACCAATGTTCATTGCGGCATTGTTCACAATTGTCAAAAGTTGGAATAAGTCCCAGTGCCCATCAACAGATGAATGGATAAACAAAATATGGTACATACATACAATGGAATATTACTCAGCTGTAAGAAGGAATAAAGTGCTAACACACGGAATAACATGGATGAATCTTGAAGATCATATGTTGAGTGAAGCAAGCCAGGCATTGAAAGATGAACCATATATGACCTCACTGATTTGAATTGAGGAAAGTGAGCAGTCTCTGAGAACCAGTGTCTGAAAGAAAGTTTAACAAGGGAGAGAAAGAGGAGCAAAGGTTGTGAGCCATCACCCATATGGACATAATTTATGGTAAAGTGATAGAGTTTAGTTGCGAATTGAAGGATAGGACAGGTGGGTAGTGATATTATAGAGTTTGGTGGTGCAGGGTTGTCAGGTGGGTAGATTAGGAAGGGTGGGTTAGAAAACCCAGGATACTCAGGGGAGAGATGGGAGGCGGACTAGGTGAACATGGGATTTGTGGGTATGATGTTGAAAGTGCAGGGGTGGGAATGCTCTTATGGCAGTATGACAAGGTAGTGTCACTGGTTTAGGGTGTAGGTTGGGGGGGGCATCCAGGAAGGGGTGCATCTGGAGTAGGCTTTTGGAGAGTGTGTGAGTGTTCATCCTGTCACAATGTGTTGTGTTAGGGAGTGGAGACCCACATGGTGAGTGGGAAGGAGATGAACCCCCATCTTTGGGAGGACCAATTCACCCAGAAACAGACAGGTGGGTGTCTTTTAGGCACAAGGGTGGATCTTAATAGGAGAGGATAATCAGCATGTCAAGACCTCTTGTTGCATGTAACTATTAATCTTTTCATCCAATGAGTCAAGAGAGGGGAGTGTCATGTGCCCCAGGGGAGGGGGAGGAAGGAACAGAAAAGATCAAACAGGGGGTATTTAGTGGTCATGGGAAATGTTTTTCATTACCTTACAGTAATGGACAGAGGACACAGTAAATATCATCAAAAATTTTTAAACTTTACCATCTAAATTGTAAACTATACTGCAAATCATTGACAATGTTTAGTAGCTATGTTTCACTATCTGCATAACAGTTATAACAATGCTACCATCCATATAAAAAAGGTTTTAATATGGGATGAGGAAAGGGGAAGGAGGCAGGGTATATGAGAGTCTCTATGTGACTCTGTGTGTGACTTTGCTGTGACCTAAAACTTCTTTGAAAATTAAGTGAAAATTTGGGAGACACTGGGGAGTGAGAGGGGGCAGGTGCCACAGTATTGACTGGACACCTGATAATGCAGTGATAAAAGGAAAAATGTAAAAAAAATTTATTTTTAATTTTTTTGTTTTTTCCCATTTTCTGAATATCCCAATCTTTTAATTTCATTTTATTTCTAGTGTTTATTTTTAAGTTTCCATGTATTTTTTTTAATAGAGAAGTAAGGTATTTTTATTTGAAATATGAGTAATAAATTTTTTTCTATGATCTTCTTTCTTTGCCTTCATAGTACTTATGTAAACACATAGTTTGTAAATGATGAGCCTGGCCCATGAATGAATCTAGTGGATTTCTGTAAACATTTTCCAGGATTTGTCCAATATTGAGGGGGCCAAGAAGCCTGAGAGACTGGTGCATATTCTTGCATGTAATCACATAAGAGATAAAATACATGGAAACTAAAACAGTTTCCATGTATTTTATCTCTTATATTTAAACTTATCTTTATTAATTCATTTACTATTAATTGTATTTGGCTATAATAAGAGTTTCATCTTCAAGGAAGGTTTGAATCACAGAAGGGTTACAGAGGGGGCAGGAGAGGATCATTGGTTGGGGGTATCTGGGATGAGGATTTCATGGGAGGAAATTCACCTGAGTATACATGAAAAATATATAAAATTGTTCAAATGATCAAGGGGTCAGGCATGGTCACAGTGGGTAAACAATCACTCAGTAAATGAGGGAATACTGAATCCACAGCCTTGAGAGCTCTGCCACATTCTCCAAGGGAGTAGGAACAGTCCCCTGAGTGCAGGGGTAGTGTCTGGCAAAGGAAGATGGTCCACTGATGTGTTCTTGTTATTGATGACTAGCCTTACAAGTCTTTTCTCTTATAATTGAAACTCAGCCTATGGTTATGGGGTGCCAAAGGGTTGCCACCTGAAAGCCTCCTTGTTTCTCAAATGTGGCCTCTCTTTAATCCAAACTCACCATATGAATGCATTACCTTCCCCCTACCATGGGACATGACTCCTGGGGATGAGCGTCCCTGGCAATGATGGATTAACACCAAGTGCCAAGTGGCAATACCACTTGAAAAAGACCTTGAATAAAAGGGGGAAAAGGTAAAGACCAATGTATCCATATGGCTAAGAGACTTCAAAGATAGTTGGGAGGTCATCCCAAGGTAACGCTTACGCACACCTCAGTAGGATCTCATAGAATACCAAAGTGAATATCACCCTACACAGAGGGGCTCCTGAGGGCTCTGGAGACACCCAGGTCCTATATAAGGGGGAATAGCCCCAGAGATTGATGCCTTATCACTAGGCTGTACTTTGGAATCTGTGCTTCTAAGAGTGACAGAGTTGGACTCAAATAAGTCCTCCCTGCACATGGTCTATCAGTCCCTTCTATTCAAACCAAATGTGATGCTGGAGTTTGTAGGTGTACTTCCAGAGACTGGAGCCTCTGGCCTGCCCACATGCCAGCTGTGCCTGGAGTCTAGGTGGATTTGCAACTTCTATTCTACAGCTCAATTGACTCACCCAAGTCACATGGTGAGGAGACGATGATGGACAATGGCCATCCCAGGGAATGGAGACAGCCTGCAGCTGCTGGCAGGATAATCCCATCAACTGTATCTATGGGATATAAGCCCCCTCTCAGCTGGAGGTGGAGTGGACATCACCATCCCCAACTCCTCGTGATTGGGGGAAGAGCTATGAACTAGAGTGGACTTAATGGTATTCTGTTGTAGACATATTGTGATTCAAGGAATGGAAGAAATTATGACAGTGAGGTGGATCCAGTGGCCACTGGACACTTTTGGGGCAGGGAAGGGAAAAGCTGTTGTAATACAGGTGCTTTTTCAGGACTTGGGAATTATTCTGAGTGACATTACAATGACAGATATGGCCATTTTATATCAGCATATAACATGCAGATCTGTGTGGGAGAGTGTGGTCTGCAATGTGAACTATGGCCCATACTTAATGGCAAAGCCCCAGGATGTGTATATCCATTGCAGGTGATGAGCCACACTAATGAAAGATGTTTATGTGGGATGTTATGGGAAGTGTGGAAGGTGGGGAACATGGGAATCCCTGTAATGTTTGTGTAACATTTATGTAATCTAAGCATCTTTTTAAATATATATATTTAAAAAACTGCTTCAACACTGTCCTTTGCCGTGTCTTTTATCTTTGATTCCCCTACCCACCAAGGGGTGTGGCTCAATGCCCTACTGACGTGGCCCAGTTAATGCCCTAATCATAACTTAATCATGCCCAGATTAGCAGACCAGTTTACAAGCATGATCCAATATCTATTTTTTGGAATTCATAATTACATCAAACTGCCCAATGGCTATACTCGGTATGTACCAGTTCACTCTACATTGCACACAACATCTCTCCAAGATACCTTTCAGCTACAGTTGGACCAGACCCTCCCTCACTGCCTTCAACCATGAGCCCTGCTATTTCTACCTGAGAGGTTTTCTTGATATTGGTTAAAACCATCAATCATTCTGCCCTCATCTTTTTTTTAGCTCATATTTAAAAAATCAGACCAATTTTATTCTCTGTTCTCATGCTTTTTGTTCTAACCAAACTGACCCTGGTTTTCTCTTGTTTCTTATTGTATCACTGCTTTTTCCCAAGTAGTTAGCATTTAAGTGTTCTTACTTTTTTTATATATCTTTTTTTATTATTATTATTATGGGTAAAAATCAAAATTCTCACAATACATACAAACATTTGCAAAATGATATATAAATATATATGCATATATGTGTATTTGCTTACAAAAATGTTATTTATATATATATATATACATATATTTTAAGAGGTGCTTAGATTACCTAAAATATTACACGGAACCCACTGGGATTCCCATGTTGCCCACCTCCCACACCTCCCATCACATCCCACACAAACATCTCCCACAGTGTGGCCCACCACCCTCAATGAACTTACACATCCTGGAGCCTTGCCACCAAC
>JAKSZT010037083.1:1712855-1812481 GCA_026826555.1 Tolypeutes matacus | reverse complement strand
GAAAACCCCACATCAGTTACCCAAACTCCCTATATTTTATATAGATTTTTTTTTTTATTATTATGGGTAAAAATCAAAATTCTCACAATACATACAAACATTTGTAAAATGATATATAAATATATATGCATATATGTGTATTTGCTTACAAAAATGTTATTTTTTATATATATATATACATATATTTTAAGAGGTGCTTAGATTACCTAAAATATTATACGGAACCCACTCGGATTCCCATGTTGCCCACCTCCCACACCTCCCACCACATCCAACACAAACATCTCCCATAGTGTGGCCCACCAACCTCAATGAACTTACACCTCCTGGAGCCTTGCCACCAACCATAGACCACAGTTCACACTGTAGACCACACTCTCTCCCACTCAGTTCTGAGTGGTGTGTGCTGATTTAAAATGGCCTACATCCATTGCCACAACAGTACTCAGGACAACCTCCAACTCCCAAAGAAGCCCCTGTATTTCAACTGCTCATCCCCTCCTTACCCAAAAACTGTCAAGTGGCCACTGGCTCCACCTCATTGTTATAATTTCTTGCATTGCAAGAATCACCATATGTGAGCAAGAGAATACCATCAAGTCCACTCTAGTCCATAGTTCTTCCCCCAATCCAGAGGCGACTGGGATGGTGATGTCCACTCCAACTCCAAGTGAGAGAGGGCTTATAGCCCATGGATATGGTGGGTGGGATGATCCTGCCTGCAGATGCAGGCCCTCTCCATTCCCTGGGATGGCCATTTCTCATCGTTGTCTCCTCACCAGGTGACTTGGATGAGTCCATTAAGTGTTCTTTAAATGTTCCATATGTTCAGTATATTTCAGTCTCCAGCCATAATATGTGCTCTTTGAGTTAAAGACTTTGATAAAAATTACTTCATCCAAAGCACAGAGTCTTCTTGGAAATGATTGTTTATTCTGACTCAACACCTGGAAAATATTTAAAATCTGCCTAGTACAAGGCAAGCTTTATTTGCTCATCTGGTTTTGGAGACACTGCAGCCTCTTGTTTCTTCTCCTACATCTCTTGATGCCTTCCACATATATAGTTGTCTTCTCATCACAAATTCTCCAAAGTAGATATGCCCAAATATGCATCCCTTGACCACATTTTCCTCATGCAGCAACAAATAAACTGTTAATCTTTGAACTAAATGGAATTTTTGATTAGTGGTACAATCAATTTTTTATACCTTCAGAAAACAGTGGTTCAGAGAAGTAATTCAGCCTGTAAAAGATAAACAGCCTCTGTAGGGTCTTTGATAAAAGACTGCTTTAGCATCTCTGTGCAAGTCATCTCCAGGTCTAATTAGATGGTTCCACAAAGGGTAGATGAATATGTTGCTACTGAACATGTTAGTTCTACTAAAACACTTCAAATCTACCTAGTTTAATGTATTTTTGTCTTCCATAGAAATCTCCATTTTAGTTATAAGAATCTTCTTTACTGACCATTATTTTAGGTATGTGTTATATTTCTGTGACTGTTACAATGAAATTTCTTATATATTAAATAAAAAATTGCTGACTTTCATCAAGTTTGTTAAATATTAATATTTAACATTTAGTTATGGTTTATTATATATCTAGGCATGTGTTTCTTTTTTCTCAACTGACAAGATATAACACATTTGTATTTCAGCATAGACCAAGAGAAAACTGGTGCTTTTGAGGGTATTGTATTTTATATTTTGTTTCTTTTTTTACTTTGGGGAGATTCCATTATTCATATTCATTTTTGATGAGCACTCAGAAGCGAAAAAGAAATACTTTATTACCCATAATTATGGTTTCAGCATAAAGTGGAGTTCTTTCTGGAGGTTTCAGAGAACACATATTTGTCTATTGTAGAACCAAGGGATACAGGAATGTTTATATTTTTGTGGCTAATATATTTTACAGAAGTAGTTTTCTTCAGTAAATTTTTCACTGAAATTGTGACAGCCACACTATCTTAAGTATTTATACAAAGGAAATAATAATTGACAATTTACCCTTCCATATTCCCAAATATATCAAAGAGATGAGCATTTATATTCCTCAAGGATAAAATGAATAAAAATTCATTTCATTTTTTTCCAGGATTCTCTAATACTATGGTGTCTTTTTTTCCTCTAATATGAAGAATTTCTTTTCATCTAGAGTCACCTTTACTTATAAACATGAAGAATAAGCAGCATGGTAGGAAAAGAAATGTGAGGAAAGATAACATGACCTAAAATGGACTACTAGGGTAATATTTTATATAATGATATGTTCAGGATGCCATCCTATAAGAGAAATTGTACTAACCTTTTGATGGACCAAAACTTTAAAAAGTTTAGGCCATTGTTGAATTATATCCTGCACTACTAAATCATACAATTTCAGCAGGTTCCACATTATTAACCAGAAAGTATTCCAAAATGATGAATTTTAAGACCTGCTTGTTGAGCAAAGTTCCTTGAGGTTGTCATTCAAGATTTCTGACCATCAAATTATTCTTTTAGGATAGATAATCAGTTTAACAATGTAATCCATGTCTAAAACCTAAGCTTCCTTTGAATCACAACAGTTAGCCTTAAACCTCAGCAGCCTGTTATCTAGAAATGAAAAGAGCAGTCCCATCTGGTAAATCTTGATGTCACAACACTTAAAAACAAGAATAAGCAAAAAAAGTTAAAATTACCTGTATTTATTGACTCCACATTTATTTTTTTATCAATTAATTTAAACATAATTTGGTGACTTTGAATAATCCTAACTATGTAATCCTCTTAATGATGAAGAACAATTTAAATTCAATTTCCATATGGATACAGATTGCAAGGAAATATGGGGGTTATGGCACAGTTACCAATCTCAGAAAATTTTCAACCTAAGCTATAAGTTTATAAAATGCATATAGAATAAGATTCACAATAAAAATAAACAGACTGAAACTGGTACTTTATGAATTTTATATTTATTTTTCTCTTTCAGCCTGTAGCAATATAGACTTTATATGAACATTTTACAGATGATGATATGTTTTGAGATCAGTCTTTCTAATATGAAACATATGATTAATATTGGAAATAAGATTCAAAAGACTATGACACCAAAGTCCTTGTTCTTTCTTTTATTCCACACAGCTCTGGCACACTTTTCATAATGGGTCATGCCTAAACTGGATTGTTAACTAAACCACTTTCTGCCTTTAAAATCCTAGGAGCTATCATGTGCCATGGACATGAAGGCCAGTTTTAAGAACTCCACTGAATTCATCCTCTTGGGACTCATCACCGATCCTGTGTTCCGTGGGCTTATCTTTGCCATGTTTTTAGTGGCTGTAACAGCCAAAGTCATCATGATTCTGCTCATACACATGGACTCACATCTCCACACGCCCATGTACTTCTTACTCAGCTAGCTCTCCATCATAGATACAGTGTATATCTGCATCACCATCTCAAAGATGCTGCAAGACCTTCTGTTCAAGGAAAAGACCATCTCCTTCCTAGGCTGTCCAGTTCATGTATACCTCTATGTGACCTTGATTGGAGGGGAATGCTTCTTGATGGGCCTCATGGTCTATGACCATTTTGTAGCTGTGCGTAATCCTCTTCATACCCTCTCCTCATGAACTGCAGGATTTGCTTGTTTATGGTGGTGGGCTCCTGGGTTGGTGGCTCCTTGGATGGATTTATGCTGACCCCTGTCACTATGAATTTCCCTTACTGTGGGTCCTGAGAAATCAGTCACTTTTTCTGTGAGATCCCAGCTGTGCTGAAGCTGTCATGTATTAACACCTCCCTCTATGAGACCCTGATGTACACCTGCTGTGTACTGATGTTACTCATTCCCATATGTGTCATCTGTGTCTCCTACACACAGATCCTGATCACCGTCCATCGGATAAACCCTGCTGAGGGCCGGTGCAAAGCCTTTGCTACCTGTTCCTACCATATCATGGTGTTGAACATTTTCTATGGGGCAGTCTTCTACACTAATGTCCTGCTCCATTCGTATCACACACCAGAAAATGACAAAGTAGTGTTTGTCTTCTACAACATCTTCACCCCCATGCTCAACCTGCTCATCTACAGCTTGAGGAATAAAGAAGTGGCAGCAGCTCTAAAGAAGGTCCTGGTCTAAGTGTTCTTTCTCTCAGAAAGTCAGAGCTGAGCATGTGACCAGGAAATACCGGGGGTTCCAGGACCTGGGTACAAACAATCTTGTTGTTGTCTCCAAGGAAACCTTTCTGTTTTTGATTCTTTGGCTGCTTAAGCAAACACCATGCAATGGGAAGGCTTAAATAATAGGGATTTATTTTCTCATGCTTTTAAGACTGAAAGAAAGCCAAAATCAATAAACCAAAGTCTCCCCAAAGACTGGCATTCAGTGACTGCTTTCCAGCAATCTTTGGACCTTAACTTGTCATATGTCATGGCAAATGACAGAGTCTCCTGGTCTCTCCCTTCTCTACCAGGTTCCTTTGATGTTCAGCATCTGGATGCTCTCTTTGTGGCTTTCTTTCTCCATCTTAATTTCATTTATCTTATAAAGGACTCCAGTAATAGGAATACCTAACTAAAGTAACCTCAACAAAATGTCCTACTTAAAATAGGCTGACTCCCACAGGAATAGGTTCAACTTAAGAACGTGTTTTTCTGTGATACCTCTGACTCCAAACCACCAAAGATATTTTCTTAAAATATATTTTAAAAAAATATCTTCTTGTTTTGTAAAAATGCTTATTTTCATTTTGATAATACTGAGATATTGGCAGAAAAATATCATTTCGTCACCAGCATTATTTAAGAACTATAGCTGAAGGCAGTATATCAGCATTAGTTGATGTTCCTGTCTGGATTGATTGACATTTTCCTGAAAGCTTCATCGTTCAGGTAGCATGGTTTCTAAGTAATCCCAGTCTTGTCAACCATTCTTTTTAAGAGTCCAGAATGGATTTTTTAAGGTTTTATTTTAATAACATAAATACAACTCAGAAATATCTGTTTTAACCACTTTCAAAGGTGCAATTCAATGGCCTTAATTACATTAACAAGACCATGCTACCATCACCAGCATCCATTACCCAAACTATATTACATCGGTTCAGATGTCCTTCATATACCTATTGGTAATCAACTTTTCATTGTAAAGTTGCTAGGAACATTTGCCAAGTCATTGATGATATAATTTTAAAAGTGAAACACAAATAAAATATTTTCTGATGATAATAGCATAACAGTATTATTTATTTAGGAAGCTTTTGTAAATATGATTTGATTGTATTTTTTCATCTTTATTCTTAGTCATATTTCTCTTACCACTGAATTTAAAATATAGTATAAAGTGTATTCTCTTACCACTGAAATTAAAATATACTATAAATTGGCCTTTATCACAAATAAAGTTTAATATGTGGTTTGCATTCAATAAACATTTTATAATTGATTGAAATTGATTTCTTCTATTAAGATCATAAAGTTGCTGAAACCCTACAAATTTTTCCATGTATACTTTAATAAAATGGTAAATGATAAATCTAAGAGGAATAGATCAAGGAAATTTGATTAACTAACTTAGCACTCGAGTTAAGTGGCTCAGTTTTCATTGCTTCAGCTCCTCCATTTAAAATATTTGTAGACAAACATTTCCCTTTTTAACTAAGTGTAGTGCTTTAAGAGTAATTGTGAATCTGTATGCAAAGGCCCAAAATATTAACTAAGCAGAGACGACACTGAGCTTTACACTATCCATTTACTTAACTTTATCTACCTGTTGTCTGTAAGGGCTTCAGACATTAAAAATAAAAAGAAATTTTGATTCACCTGGTGTATGTTTTCCTTATCACTAGAAGGCTTAGGAAAGAGAAAATGGTGGATGAATTGAATAATTTTATATGGAATATTAGTCATAGAATATTTATTTTATGAATAAATACATTTATTCTATTGGAAATATAGAGGAGAAAATGTTTCCTCCATCACTGTTGATGTGGGTTAAAAATATTCCCTTCAATATGATAATTTCAAAGTTGGTCTTGCCTCAAATTTTCTAATAACTGAATCTTTCCTTTTAAATGAAACAAGCAAATAGCAACAACAACAGCGGAGAAAAGAGATGGAAAAAAGTGACTGAATTTCTTCAACCGGAAAAATGGATCAGTGTTCAGTTACAAAATATACTCAATGTGATATTATTTCAGTGCAATTCCCTATTCAATTAGCTTTGAATCTCTGCACTTGTTCAATCCCTTCTCTCTTTTCCACCGCACCCTGCCCAATGCCCTTCCTGGGTTTTCTATCCATAAAAGAATTTTGTGCTGCAGATTACCCCTCTAATCTGGGCATTTTTGTCTTTTATTCTCATTTCCTCAGGATTCTGCCTTGGATTAAGTTGCTATATATTTAAAAAGTTTTCCTTCTTACATTTCCATTACAAATTTCACAATTAACAAGAGCATTTAACAAAAACACTGATAAATATTTACAAAATATCTGAAAAACATCAAGCAAGAAGGTTTATTTGTGTGAATTCCCAGGAATATCATAGGATTTATTTCTAGGGAATTTGTGGGATGTTATTAACAGACTATTCCTTGACCTCAGTGTTGCTTAAATGATGTATTCACTTTATGATACTTTATGACACTTGTCAATTAAATGGTGTGCACTTTTTTTTATATGCTATATCTTACTACAATTTAAAATAAAAAAAGTGACATCATATATATGGTAGGTGCGTACTCCTCCTTGTATATAGGACAAGACCCCCAGTCTTCTGACCAAATTTTTGTTAGTGAAAATTTTTGACCACCAGATTTTTTTCCTTATTAAAAATAATACAAAATATTAACTTGGGTATGAAAGTTATAAATTAAAATAAAATTAATAAAATATTTATTAGACCCATAAAATGTCAAACAGTTCTAGATTTGGGGCAAGAGATAAAGTGAAAACTGTCCTCAGTTTTCATGGCAAATTCAACTAGTTTATCTGGCTTTCATTCTGATATTTACAAAGTCTTACAAATTATTGCACAATCAGTTCCATAGGAGATGGAAAAGCTGATATTCAAAGCAAAATATTGTCTGTCCTAAGCAACAGAAAGACGGGAGCCTCAGAATCACATTCTATGAATCCTTATTCAATAATTAGGTGCCAAACCATGTCATTGTTATTAATTGATGGAAATTTTCCATAGGTGGGAAGGATGCTGCACAATATGCAGCTGCCAGGTTATTAATGCTAATAATGACTTGGGGACGAATGTTCGTCAGGGAGCAAAACCTTATAAATCTTATGTTCATTTTCTGAAGGACACCAGCTTGGCTGGCCTACTAAGGACCTGGTATTCCATGATAAGGAGAAGCCAATAACCCCCAGCAGAGTTTTTTTTCAGGTGAGAGATATGAACCTTACATTAACTAAACCTTTGCGTCTACACATTTATTTCATAACAACACAAAATTTGTAATAGTGAATAGCATAAACCTACTTATTATATATTTTATTACTCAGGAAGATTTCTGGAAAAAAAGAATAATAGGAAAAGTTGAAACTATTTAGACTACTAATTAGTATGAAGTAGAGATTTCATTCCAAACCTCCGCTGACTTTGAAAGAAGTCGAATTCTGTTAACAGGTCTGTAAACAATGTGACAACAGCATGTGTGTAACATCAATTCCTGAGTCTATAGAACAGTTATTTAAACAAGGTATGGTAATTGTAATAATGGGAGATTTCATGGCATTGAACAGGGTAGTCAGCTAAAATAACAGACTGATTCACAAATATATAATTAACTAAAATCAGAAGTTTTGAAAACACTTTTCAGGTGGGATTGTGTTGAGGTTAAGTCTTTTTAAACCTGAATGTCTCTCTTGGTCTTGTCACACATTTACCAAACATCTCTGTGTGTGCTTCCTTCAAAATCCCAGATCCTTAAAGATGAGGTGAATTTTAAATATTTCATTCTGCACTATATTATTTTGATTTCTACCATTTGCTAAGAATATATGTGATGTCCAAATGCCTGGAGAATCAACTGTGATTAATCTATATTATTTTACTTTCCTTAACAACTTGAACATAATTAAATAGAATTTTTCCATCACATTGGCAAAATGGGGTTTTTTATTTTGTTCTGTGATGCTTGCCAAGAAACTAGAAATCTGCCTGATATATAATACATGCTCAAGAATAATTTGTTGTATAATTGAACAGAAGACATTTCAATTTAGAAGGCGTCATCATTACAAAATATAATTTTTAAAAACTTTTCATTCTGTTTTTTTATTTTCTGCATATTCCAGGGATGAATAGTTGCAGTAGAATCTGAAAGTCAAATAAATTGGATGAATTTTACAAGTTCACACATAATTGCACATCAAGGGTGAGCTAGAACTAAAACAACAGTATTTAAATTCTTTCCAACCATACCAATTCTTCCCAATTTCAACATAGTATGGTAAATTTTGGCCTCTAAGAATAAACATCATTGATTTTTGATAGATTAGTCTTGGATATTCTTTCTCCTTTGCAAGCATGAAGTAAGTCCTATATGTATGCATTTGTTCATTCTAGTGAGGGGAAAGAATTTTCTTCTATATTGACAGAAAATTTAAACGTGAGAACAAAGCCAGTATTTTATAATCTGTTGATGTTATTAAAATTGTTCAGTCCCTGAATTTCCAAAGTGCTCAACTGAAGTGACTACGAATTTTAATAAATTATCCAATAAAATTAGAAAAGTGCCATTAGGACAACCGTTTGAATACATCTAAAATCACATATCTGGACCTCACTTATCTGAGAATTATTGACGGCAGAAATAGAACCAGCTATTTGACTGCCTTTCCAGACTAAGCTTCTAAAAGAGATAGGATAATATTATTTTGACCCAAGGCAAGGCTAACTACAAATAATGGTTATTTCTTATTTGAAAGGGACTTTGAAAAATTGAAAACATCTATATCTTCAGGTTATTTTTAAGAACAAGTATATGAATATACTGTGCACGTATAAGGGTTTTTATTCTAAAGATGGAGAACTGAGCCAATACCTGAGTTTTGTTTTCTTTGTGTGTGTGCATGTGTGTGTCAATTTCATCATATTGTCATATAATATTTACCTATGATGCCTGCTTTATGTACTGGGAAAGCTATATAGGGCATTAAGACGATGAAAATACAGTTCCATATACTGGTAATGTTTGAATTCAGAAGTTAATTCAATTCTTCCTATTCTGGAGACTCTTCCCATTGTTAACAATAGTGGGGAAATATTTATTGCAAAAGAAGGTAGATCCTAAAAATTATAGCCTACACTTCTATAATATTATGAAGCTCCAGGTACTGTTATAAGAGGAATTACATGGATTTTTTCATTTAATCCTTACAATAATACTGAGGAAGGGATTGTGGTGCCCATTGCAAAATGAGGAAATTGAGGAGTGACTTGCACAGTGTTTTATGACTGATGAGCAGCAGACACCAGGCAGTTTATGTCCAGATTCTGTGCACTTATGCAACAGACTGAACTGCCTCAGAAGCAAAGGCTAAAGTGATATATTAGAGTTTGAATATACCATAGAAAATTGGAAGATTTAACTTACAATGTAGAATTGCTTTATTACAAGGGGCAAGTCTCCAGCATTTGGAGGAATTTTTTGGTATACATTTCACTTCTCTTTGCTGAAAAATAATTATACATTTTATTGTATTTGCTTACTTTCCTATTTTATTTCACACTTCTTTACTACTTTTATTTGTTTATGATTGTAGATCAGTGAGTACCTTTAAGCCACATCTAAAATGGCCAAAGTCCATAATTTGAAAATAGAAACACATATTTCAGGTTTTGTGCAATGATGCTTACAGTTTTGGGAAGAATTAAGTGAATTGTTCTCCAGGACACAGGTGCATATATGGGCAATAGGGTGTGTTCTCTCACTACAGAATGCCCCAGTGTGCTGCAGAGAAGGATTATGCCTCAAGGATTGAAATATTTGTCTGAGTCTCTGAGTGTAAATTTTTAATGGGATTCCTAGTGTAAATTCTCACCAAAGGTTGAAATACTGAAATGTGGCAAATTATATGTATTTATTGTCCATGTTTTTAATAACCTGAAATAGGCTTTTAATAATTAAATTATTTTTATGTATAAACTATGATAACTGTATAAAAACAGAAACCATAGTCAAGAAAAAAATGAATGTTACTTGGAATGCCACCAATAGTGAAAAGTTTTATTAACTTTATAATTATATACACATTATATAGATATTAAATTAGTGATGAGGAGATTGAAATGTGGAACCTTTTATTCAAGAGTACAGTTACACTGTCATCACGTTAATGGATATAAATCCACCTTATTTTTCAAAGGCTTATTGGAATTTCATTTTTATTAAACTTAATGTATTTATCATGTCTCTGATTAGTAGATGCTTAGGAGGTTTTTCTAACCATTCTAAACAATGAATAAATTTTACACATTAAAATTATCCATTCATCTGATTATTTCCATACCAAATTTTTCTAGGAATAGAAGTTTGCCCACTTTTTTAAGGCCCTTGATATTGCCTTGGTTCTCTCTGATATAAAAGTGATACCCATTTCCTTTCACACCAGGAATCTTTGAGAGGTATCCCTGAATACTCAAATGTTGATACAACCCAGCTTTCACTTACAGGATCAAGTTGAATACGATTGGCTTAAACCCATTTCTACACTATGTGGCTTTTGCAGAAGAAAAGTGACTGATTCTCTCCAGTATGAAAGCTGTTGATGAGGCTTTATTATTTTTGTACTATAGGGAAGAGAAAATGTCAAAGTTAAACTTAAGTTTTAACCTTCTGATTTTGGCCATACAGTGTTACCAGCTGAATGCAATCAGGCCAATGTCTTCACATTTCATCATATCGCAGTACAAAAATTAGTTGAATGTGCCAATTTGTTTGGATGTGATTGAGCTATACCCTGTGGAGGATGTATATGGAGTTATTTGCATGGATTCATCCAGGAAGTTCTAGAGGAGGATATCTAGTGGGAAAAAGGAGACCTAAAATACTTATGACTTCCCAATGACTTTTACTAATCCTGTAGAATCAGGTCTGATTCAAGAGGGGGAGTAATTATACTGTATTTATATCTGGTCTCAGTTAAACAATGACCTAGATTGACTGGGAATACTCAGCTGTAAATGCTCTGAGCACAACCATATGCAGGGAGATATATATTAAGAGTGGTATACTGTGTTTCAATGAAAAATTAAACATAGACATAAGAATAATAAAGTCTAATTACAGAGGTAACATTTTATTGTCATTTTTTAAAATACTCTTAAAAAATTGACTCCTTCTACTATTTGGGAGCACATCTATCTTGTAGCCTATAACTATGTTGGCAATTATGTTAACCAAAACTTCATGATAATTTAACTTTTCAAGTACTAGTTAGTATATGATTAATAAGATTGGTCTAGAAACATTTCATTTTATTCCAAGAGGATGTAAATTGGGTTCACATATCTGGGCGTTTTTTTTTGTAAACATCATTGCTATCTTTTTTCACTTAATTGTAAATAATCGTTGTGCCCTTAAGGGTTATTTGTTCTTAAATGAACTCACCCACACATGAAAGAGTAAATAACAGATCCCCAAAAAGGAATGTGGGTATCACGTCTATTGAGCTGGTTATGTAATGGTGAGCCTGGGTGAGGGTTTGAGGATGAACTTTGATTGGGACATTCTTAAGCCTTTTTAGGATAATAAGCAGTTGCCTTTGGGAGTGGATGTGGCACTTTTCAGCAATGAGATTTGTGGATCTGGCTTTGTTGATTCCTCAGCAGATGTAGTATATGTGTTCGCAGAGACTATTTCAGGGTAAATCTAGTGAGGGATTTTTTTTCTCCCTTGGACCTCAATGTGAAGCCAGGCTTCAGCTGACACATGATGACTAGGGATTGTCCAAATGTTAGGAAGCATTTGAGGTTTATGAAAAAAAACTAACTTTATTTTAACTTGTCTCAGGTGATTGAAACATTAATTGCTGCTTAAAAAGGCATCATTTCTTCAGGGGACAGGTTACTGCAGTGGCAGAAAGCATGGAAAACAGTCAATTTCCTTGAGCTTTGTCTAAACTCTCCCCACTCCACCTGTCTATGCCTCAATATCTCCTACTATAAAAGGAGATAGAGGTGTTATGTGGTGTGACTATGCCAAAATATTGGAGCATTTAGAAGGTACCCTCACACTCAGTAAGTGCTGCTTGAGTACTGTGTCATTTATTTTTCACAACTTGACTCAATTACTTTTAAAAACTAACACTATTTATTAGTATATTAGTTTCCTATTGCTGCCTAACCAGTTATATACATTTTAGTGGCTTAAAACAACACAAATTTATTATGTTATTGTTCTAAAGGTCAGGAGTCCAAAATGGGTCTTACTGGATAAAAATCAAGATATCCTCAAGACTGCATTCCTTGTGAAAGTTTTAGGGATAATGTAGTCCTTGCCGCTTCCATCTTCTTGAGGCTGCCCACATTCCATGGTTCATGGTCCCATTCCAGCAATCCCATCATTTCAACATCTGCTCCATCACCACCTCATTTTTTCTGGCTCTCCTGCCTCTCTCTTTACCTAAATAAGGATCTTTGTGACTGTATTGGGGTTATCTAGATAATCTGTAATAACTTCCTTATTTCAAATTTTTTATCATCATCAAATCTGTCAATGTCTTTTGCCCATATAAGGTAGCATATTCATTGATTTCAAGGACTAGTACATGGGTCCTTTATAAGGACCATTATTCTGCCTAACATAGCGGTTTTCATTTAACACTAAGGTAAGCCTATCACAAAAATAATAAGCCTATAAAAGATAATATTTCTGATTATAGGAATACTTAGTGGTAAGCAAATGCTTTTTTTGTTTTTATCTGTTAATATAAACATTAATTAAAATTTACAGTAAAATTTCTGGATAGATAATAATAGTTTAAGCAAAATTCATCTTTTAAAAAAGAACTGAATAAAGAACTATCATAAAGGCATTTTCACAAGAAAAAGGAAGTAATGAAATCTTAGTTTTCTATAAATTATACTGATTTCTTAATTACTGTGTCCAAGATATTATATTGCATTTACTTTTCAGTGAGTAATTCTCTTATATTTGTAGATATAAAACCTCTCTCATTAAATGTACAAATTGTATTGCTGTTTGATATTAGAAGTATTTGATTTATTTCTACTTCCTAGGATTAAGTTTCTTATTGTTAAATTTAAGTGGGCACTATTTTATGGAGCATTTATTTGGATTTAAGATTAATACAAAGGCCTGGCCTTTGTAGAAAATCATGTACTTTTTACATATTTTAAAGAATATAACTGAAAGTATTTTAAAAGAATTCGACTAGCAGTGTATCATCTTAAAAAGTATAAAAATTAAACTATTTGAATTTTTGTGACCTGTACTGTTTATTGTTTAATAACTCTTCCTTTTAATTATTTAAGAAATATTTACTATGTGTCAGGCATTCTTTTAGATGGTGGAAATACATATTAAATTCAATAGATAAATCTTTGCTCACCAGAAGATTACTTGTTATTGGCAGACAATGAACACATATATACATAGATATATGGATATGTATATATATCCTTATATATCCATATATATGCTAAATCATATTCAGAAATTTGAAGAAGTTTAAAATCTAAAATATTGTCAAGTGTGCTGAGGTTGTTACTTTAAATGAAACAACAGAGTAGGCACCTATAAGAAAATGACTTTTCAGTAAATGCCCGAAGGACAGAAGGGACAAACATGAACAGATGTGGGGAGTGGACCTTAAACAGAGGGAGCAGCAGAGGGAAAGGATCAGAGAATCAACAAGGAGGCTGCAGGAGCTAAAGAACAGGAGCAAATGGGAGGGGGACAGGGGATAATTTCATAGGGTAAAAGACTAAAACAAAATGGGGCTTAAAGTAAGATATGAAGATATCACTGCAGGAATTTGAAGAGGGATTGCCATGGTCTGACCTAAGAATCTGAAGCCTACTTTGAATCATAAGACTAGACTAAAGGATTGTATAACAAAAAGCTGGGAGATAGTGGGGAAGTAACTGGAATAACCCAAGTTAAATAAAATGATGGCTTAAACCTGGTACTACTAGTCATGGATGTGATGAGAAATATAGACATATGTAATTGAAACAGTTTTACACTTTTTGTGTAAAATGTCTGAATAAATTTGATATGATAAAGGGAAGATTGCCCTTCGGTATGGATTAGTTTTATTAAGAGCTTTGGGGAGACTACAATAACATGGCACTTTTATAAGAATGAAGTTTAAAATAACTATGAAATTATTTTTAGAAAACAGTCTCAATTGTCCTTGGAGAATTGAATAGATCTTAAGTGGACAGACCATGAGGCCAGATAAAGAGCCTAAACACATTGCTGTTAGACATTAGAGTTTTATCCAATGGGTATTTTTGAGAAGCCTGATAAACTAGTCAATTGATTTGATCTATTTTTAGAGTAATTGGAATATATCATTCAGAGGGAAATCTGGAGCAAGGCAATTTGTTTAATGTTGTTAGTTAATATAGCAATTAAGTGATAGGTACTGGAATTTATTGATTATATTGTATTGATTCTATTGGTCATTTTTCATTGTCATTACTATTCATGGTAAAAGATAAATCTGAATTTTAGAAAAACATGCAAATAATTCTTTAATGGAATTAGATAATCATTATTGCATGGGACATACTTATCTGAAAGTCAAATTTAACTGGCATCCAGCATTTATTTGCTAAATCTGACAGCCTTAGGTAACAGGGCTTATGGTACCTGGCAGTATTCTTAGGAATGCCACAAATAAAAAATTGCATTGCAAATCTGGCCTATACTCTTGATTGAACTCTGGTTTTTAAAGTGATGAATGTTAGATGTTCAGTAACTAAGGTCTACCATTTGAAAGTGCTTTATTAGTTCTATCGAATTTTCTCTTATGTTTTCACATTTAAATTTTTAATTTATCTGGTATGAGTTAAGTATATAAATTCTTTTCTAAAATTTGTCCTGTTGCTGCAATATTCTTATATAAACTTACATCTTATATATCTGTTCTGTAATTTCTTAATCCTGTGGCTAACTTTGGCCTCAAACTCTAGGGAAAAAATTCCAGGAATCTTGCTTGATTAACTATTTGTTCCTACATGTTTACTGGTGAGAAGATTTCAAGGTGCCATTGTTTTATTTTTACTATGTCACCCTCTTCCCCAAACCCAGGGTGGCAATGTGGAGCAATGTAATCAAAGAAGGGACTGAGTGTCATAATAGATATATTGTTTACAGAAGTTAATCCTAGGAGATCTGTTGTGGACAACAGTAAAGTGGAAGCAAAAGTGTAGAAGACACAAATTTAAGAACCAGCAGTGAGAAAGAACTGACAGATAGGGATTATTCATGAAGAACTAACAATAGTCCCAAGAGTTCACTACCTTGTTTACTCATTATGCTCATCTTAAGTCATTCGTTCAATCAATAAATCAATTATACTTTTCTCCAACCAGTATTAATTTAGCTCTTCTGTTGGTTGGGCAACTTTCTTGAAGTCAGAAATTCAGGGTAAACAGCACAGACATGGGGAAAACTCTATTCGTTTCAAAGCAAATGCCAAATGTATTATGCAATTACCATAACTTCATATAGAAGAAAGGACATAATTTTAAAAAGACTTTTTGCCAAAGGGAACACTAGAGCCTTTATCACTGCTTCATGATGTGACTAGTTTTAGCTGTTTCCTTTTTTCCAGGGTTCTTTCCCGAAAAATTTTATTCTGACTGATACCTTCCATGGTGTTGTCTCCATCATATATCTCTCCCATATTTAATGGGCTATCACGATCTTCCCACTTCATTTCTGGGGCTTCCTTCTCTCCTGGAATTGTCATAGGCAATGGCAATGAAAAACAGAACTTCACCCTCAAGCTTTATCTTGCTGGGGATTCTGCAGAACAGCAGGGCTATAGGCATTGTCTTTACAGTTATCCTTGTTATTTTCTTGGTGGCTATAACTGCAAATTTGGTCATGATAATTTTGATTCAGGTGGACTCCCACCTCCACACTCCCATGTACTTCTTGCTCAGCCAGTTGTCCATTATGGACTCCCTTTTCATTTGTATCACAGTCCCAAAGCTCCTTGTTGACATGGTATCTGAAGAAAAGACCATTTCCTTTGTGGCCTGTGGCATCCAGATGTTCCTCTACTTGACCATGATTGGCTCAGAATTCCTTCTTCTGGGCCTCATGGCCTATGACCGCTATGTGGCTGTCCATAACCCTCTTCGGTATCTAGTCCTGATGAACCGCAAAGTGTGTTTTCTGCTGGCTGCTGGTGCCTGGTTTGGCGGCTCCCTTGATGGATTTCTTCTCACCTGCATCACCATGAATGTCCCCTACTGTGGCTCCCATAATATCAACCATTTTTTCTGTGAAATTCCTGCAGTCCTCAAATTGGCTTGTGCAGACACATCCTTGTATGAAACTGTGATGTACATCTGCTGTGTATTTATGTTGCTCTTACCCATATCTATCATCTCAATCTCCTACTCTCTCATCTTGTTGACTGTCCACCGCATGCGCTCTGCCGAAGGTAGGAAGAAGGCCTTTACTACATGTTCCTCTCACTTGGCTGTAGTCAGTATTTTTTATGGAGCTTCTTTCTATAATTATGTTCTGCCCCAGTCATTCCACACCCCTGAGAAGGACAAGGTAATGTCAGCATTCTATACCATCGTCACACCCATGCTGAATCCTTTGATCTACAGTCTCAGAAACAAGGATGTCATGGGAGCATTTAAGAAGATATTCTCACGACGCTTATCTGCCAGAAAGTAGCAACAAGTTCTGCTTAGAGGTCTACCATCCAAGAGATGGAGAGTTTTTCGATCCTGAATGTTTTCCCTAAGAACCTCATACGTGTCCTGTTTCATTATAGAATAACTGGTCAGCTATTAAAGAATATTAATTAATGGCAAACAAGAATGTTCATTCTCCAAAGATTCTTGTTCCAGAGTGTGGGTAGGGGGAAGATATTTCAAGAGCTGTATAGACATTTTTGTTTATCAAAATTTATTCATTGGTAAGTAAACTACAGTAATTCATCTCTTCTTGGTTCTTGCTTTTTGGTGGTAGGGGAGAGATATTAAAGTTCACAGCAAATCCTTTTACTCTAAAAAAAAAAAAAAAAAAAAAAAAAGCAACCAGAAATCTTCAAAGCTATCAAGTATTTGGTACCAAATATCTGTGATCAATTTTGTAGCAATAAGGTATAGAAATACTAGACCACAAGTGACAAGGAGAAGAAATCGCACAATTTCAATGATGTATTTTATTATTGCAGTTGCACTAAATAGACTGTTAGCTCTATGAACAATTTTTATCCTCTGTGCTGAGTACTGTCACATACTAAGAAACAATAAAAAATGGGTAGCTTTAATTAACTTGAACATGAATCTATGAATGACTGAGGATTGCACATCTATTTAAAAAGAATGGACTATTTAATATTTAGCAAGAGAGAGAACCACAGTGTCAACTTCTTTGTTACAGTAACAGCAGTGTAGGAAGCTGTATGAAGCAATAATTCAATACAAGAAAGAACTTCACATTTTCCAGTTCTGTGTGATCCCACTAAAGCACTTAGAGGAACTATAGGTTTTGTTCTAAATGAAATAAGAAGCCCTGGAAGAGTTTCCAAAAGAGATTTGACATGATAAAATTTATATTTTTAAAAAGGTTACTTGTAAAGTGACTAATCTGCCTATAATGTAGAGAATAAAGTTCATAGCAAGGGTGAACACAGGAAAACAACTTGGGAGGCATCAAAGATGAAAAATGAAAATGACTTTAAGTCAGTTCAATAGAAGAGGGAGATTCTTGGTAGAAGAGGATTTTTCCCTTGGATTAGCTGTATATTGTCAGAGAAGATGGAATGAAGTATAACCCAGTGGATTGGGCAAAATTGACTAGAAAATAATGTAATTTCTAATTCCTGAGATTTTGAACACTTGCAAGAGTTGTATGTTTGAAAGGGAGGAATAAAAATTTCAGATGTTGACAAAATCAATTTGAGATGTCCATTATATGGGCAAGTAATATGTCAATAAGTAAATTGGAATTCTTCAGGATAGAAAGAATACTTAAAGACAGAATCTGTTAGGATAACTTATGTAAGATAAAAGATTTGAGCCTGAGCCTTGAGGCTGATGGTATGAGTTGGGAAGCACATGAGATTCCATGTTGACCTGATGAGATATGAATAAGTGAAATCTCAAACACAAGTGAAGAATATGTTCAAATAACAAGAGCATTTTCACAACTCTTACAGGAGAGGATAACTAGTGTGGGGTGCCAGTTATCGGGAGATATGTAAGGAGGGGTGCACTTGGGGCATGCAGCTTATGGCAAATGAATTAGTTCAAGTGATCATGTACCTCTGTCTTGATGGGTAGATAACCACACAATAACCTTAAGAATATTGAATTCCCACCCTGGGAAGGGTTGCTTCATTCTCTAATAGAATGACAAGAATCCCCTAAGTACATGGGCAGTGCCTAGTGAAGTAAGACAGACCATTTGCCAGACCTTTGATATTGATGGCTGTACTTATGAACCTTATAATTGTGAAAATGAAACTTAGCCTACTATTATATGTTGCCTAAGAGTTACCTCCTAAAAGTCTCCCTTTAAGTCAAACTCAGCATATAAACTCACTACATATCCCCAGCATGGGACATGATTCCCAGGGATGAGCCTCCTTGACACCAATGGATTATTACCAAGCACCAACTAGCAATGAATTTGAAAAAAGACCTTGATAAACAGGGAGAAATATTAAATACAAATGAGTTTTTATGGATAAGAGATTTCAAAGTGAGTCAGGAGATTATTCCAGAGGTTACATTTAGGCACATTTTAGCAGGATCTCATTGACTGCCACAATAAACAGTGTTCCAAATAGCAGGGACCCTGAGGGATCTGGAGAATTCTAGACATAAGCAGGGAAGACAATCTCAGGAATTTGGCACCTTAATTTGGTGCCAAATTAAGTAAGGTGCCAAAGTAAGTCAGTTGGTCTTACTTTGGAATATATGCTCTCCAATGTAAAAGAGTTAGACTCATTTATAACTACACATGGTTCTTTTGCCCCTTTTATTTGAAACTATAATTAGCATTATACTCACTAAATATATGTCCCAGAGACTTAAATCTTCAGTCTGTTCTTATGCCAGTTGAGCCCTGAATCTCAGTAGGGTTCCAATATCTACTCTCCAGGTCATTGGACTTGCCCAGGAAAACTAAAAAAGAATGATGATAGAAAATGCCCACCCCCAAAATTAGAGACTATCTACAACTGCAAACAAGACAATTCCATCCATCAGCCCCATGGGATCTAGGTCCACTCTCAATCAGAAGCAAAGTATGCATCACCTCCCCAAATCCTCAATATTGAGGAATGAACAAACATAAGTGGAGAATGCAATTATGGACTAAAGTAAAATTATTATTCTAACAAAGGATGAACTTGTATTATTGATATAAAGGCACAGGGAAGAATAGGTTTAACATGAGGTATTTTGGGGACATTGAAGTTGCACTGGTTGACATTGAAATGAAGAATACAGGACATGATACATTTTGTCAAAACCTATAAAATCGTGTGGTGCAAAGTTTAAACTATAATGTAAACTATAGACCATGGTTATTGGCAATGGTTCAATATGTGTCCATCAATTGTAACTAATGTACCACATTAATGAAAGATGTTGTTAATGGGGGAAAGTGGGGTAGGTGGAGCGGTGGGGTATATAAACATTACATATATATATATAAATTTTCATCTTTGACGCCTTCCAAATTGTTTCATATATATATAATGAATCAGCTAGTGTAATGGTAAAGTAATCATCTTAAGTGAGAGTATAACACAAATTATTTGAACTGTAGGAACAACTGATTTCTCTGGTGAAAAGTATATTCATTTAAACTGAAATAAAGATATTTAAAATTGGGTGTTATATGTAATTTTTAAACAATAAATTTTATTGATACATGTTAATGAAACATACAAGTCATCCAACGTGTACAATCAATAATATTTGGTATAAATGCATAGTTGTGCATTCATCACTTCCATCATTATTAGAGCATTTTCATTATTTCCATAATAATAAACTAAAACAGACAATCAAACAAACAAGAAAATTCACTTTTCCATCTCATTCTTTTTCCCCTGTTGTACAGAGCTGCAATTTTTTGCTATTCATGAACAATTATTTATTTGTTTATTAAGCAATTTTACTGAGATATTTTCACATACCATATGATCTATCCAAAGTGTATAATCAATGACTTTAAGTTTAATCACAATATTGTACATTCATCAATCATCTCAAAAATTTTAGAGCAATTTCATTACTGCAAAAAGAAAGACATTACACCCTTTAGCATTCCTTCCCCAGCCCTACATAACCACTAATCTAATTTCAACTTTTTAAATTAATTCATATTTACATTTTATAGAAATGGAATCATAGAAGATATAGTACTCTGTTTATGGTCTCCTTCAATGATTATATATTTTGTGTGTGTGTGATATTAATATTTTGTAGTATTAATCTAAACTTTTTTCAGCTTCAAAGAAAAATGGTCATTTGTATTCAAATTTACCCATATTCATATTTCACATAATATATTTATATTTCACATAATATAGTTAGCTCATAAGAGGGCAATCATACAGTATTTGTCCTCTTGTGTCAGGATTTCTTCTCTCAACATGATGTCCTCCAATTTCATTCATGTTGTGATATGTTTCACAACTTCATTTCTTCTTACTGCTTCATAATAGTCCATTGTGTATAAACTCCACAATGTGTTTATCTTTTTATCAGTTGATGGATACCTGGCTTGTTTCCAACTTTTGGCTATCATGAAAAATGCTTCTAGGAGCATCAGTGTGCAGATGTCTATTTGTGTCACTGCTCTCAGTTCTTCTGGGTATATACCTAGCAATGGTATTGTAGAGTCCCATGGTTAGTCTATATTCTACTTCCTTAGGGGTGGCCAAACAGTCCTCTGAAGTGTACCAGTCTTCATTCCCAACAACAGTGAAAAAGCATTCCTATCTCTCCACATCCTCCCCAACATTTATAGTTTCTGACTTTATAATAGTGTCCAGTCTAATAGGTGTGAAATGGTATCTCATTGTAGTTTTGATTTGCATCTCCCTAATCACTAGTGATGTTGAACATTTTTTCATGTGTTTCTTTGCCATTTGTATTTATTCTTTGGACAGTTGTCCTTTCAAGTCTTTTGCTCATTTTTTAATTGAATAGTTTGTCTTTTTATTGTTGAGTTTTATGATCACCTTATATATTATGGATAATAAAACCTTATTAGATATGTGATTGCCAAATATATTCTCCCATTCAGTGGGCTGTCTTTTCACCTTTTGGAGAAAGTCCTTGGAGGTGCAAAAGTTTTTCATTTTGAGGAGGTCCCATTATTCTATTTTGCTTTGGTTGCTCATGCTTTGATGTTAAATTTAAGAGACTATCATATACCACAAAATATTGAAGATATTTTTCTACATTTTCTTCTGGGAGTTTCATGGTTGCTATTTTTATATTTAGGTCCTTGATTCATTTTGAGTTAAGTTTTCTATAAGTTGTGAGATATTTGTGTTCTTACTTTTTTTTTTTTTTTTTAACATATCTATCCAGTCTTCCCAGCACCATTTGCTGAATAGACTGTTCTGGCCCAGCTTGGTGGCCTAAAACACCTTTATAAAATTCACTTGACTATAGATGTTAGAGTCAATTTCTGAGTTCTTGACTTGGTTCCATTGGTCACTCTCTCAGTCTTTTTGCTAGTACCATGTTGTTTTTACCACTGTAGCTAAGTAATATGCTTTAAAGTCAAGAAGTGTGAGTCCTCCAGTTTGTTCTTCTATTTTTGGCTATTTGGGGCCTCTTAAACTTCCAAATAAATTTGATTATTGGTTTTTCAATTTCTGCAAAAATAATATTGGGATCTTTATTGGAGGAATCCCATATATTTATATATATATACACATTTAAAGAAAGCATTTGGGAAATGAGGGAAAGAACAGAGTTTGCTGAGAAATGGGAGAGAAAGATGGAAATAGACACCAAGATTTGGTGCAGACTCCTCTAGCAGAGAGAGCTCCCTTATATTTTTGATGTAACTTTTATATAATGTAAGTTTTTTTAAAAAAAATAAACAAAAAGCTATACCACTAGAAAAATAAGTAGAACATAATCAATTGGAATGAATGCAGTTTATAGTCAGATTAAAATGAAAACTGCATTTTAACCATTGAATTTGACAGCAGCCAGAACTCTTTTGATGTTAATAAGAGCAATTTCAATTGAATTTTCTTGGATAATATTTAAGGGAGAGTGTAGTAAGAGGGAGTTGGCAAGGTGAGTAAGATATAAAGTTTCAGAGTGTCTTTTTAAATGGGGAGCAGAAGAATGAGCCAATAGCTTGAAAGGACTATATCAGTGGTGTTTTGTTTCAATGGGTTAAGTTTAATTATAAATTTAGTTCTGGTTGGAGGTCAGGTGAGACACAATGGAAGTGTGAGGCCATAATACATGAGACAGAAAGTTTGTTACTCACAAGGCCCAGAGATAGAGAGTGACATGACGAGTTGACAGAGATGCTATCGACACTGGTGGTTCAACCAGCAAGTAGGGAGCACAACAGCAAAACAAGAAGAGACTGTGGACTTGTGTTTTTATTGTGGCCCAGGGATAGGGGTTAGCAGATTTCCCAGGGATGTCAGGATTGGTTAGTGTAAAGCAAACATGTGAGAAAGGAAAAGGGACTTGGGGCGTGAGAGTGGTAAGTATGGTTAATTTATAATTTGAAATCGTCTGTGGGTTTGTGTGCGGTGTGAGGTTCATTTGGGTGCCAACTACAGAAATGGGTTTGGGCTCTGAGGAAGTGCAGGCCCTAGGGCTGGAAAGTTATTCAATAACTAAGCCTAAGATCAGTGTTGAGACCAATTGGCGACTTAACCAAACTTAGATCCTGAGGCAGGATGGAAAAATTGGATACTTGTAACAGGTTTTTCATTATTATTTTTTTTGTTCTGAGCTATTTCAGATGTTAATATGTCCAAGGGAATAATCAAAAAAAGAGAATATTGTGGATGAATGACAAATGGAGAAGTTTTCACAGGGATTGGCCTGGAGAGTGAATAGAAATGATAGAAGCATAGTCTGTTCATCAACAAAAGCAGGATATAGTATGAGCTAAGGCACAGGAGATATGACACTTGTAGGTACTGTTCTGACTGCTCCTATTCTCTCAGTGCAAATAGAAGCAAGGAGAGTATCTGTGAGTGAAGATGAGAAAGGGGTTGTTTAAAGATTGAGAAGACAGGAGAGGTTTGAATATTCATCTTTTAAAGCCAGAAAGTTAATGAAGTAGGCAAATATTTTTAATTTTAGGGCAAAGTAGGGACTTCTTTGGGATTTAATTTATAAATTTAATGGAAGCCTGTTTTTCAGGTAACTCATGAAGTGTTTAGCCAGGTGCCTGCCTAATAGTGAGCAATTAACAGGCTAACTACATTTTTTTATGGCAACAACAGTGACAAGAATAATGACAATAGCAAATATTATCAACTCTACCTCAGTCTTACCACTATATATTTAAGGAAATCATTTCATTTTCATTTAAGTTTTTCAAGTGTCTGTAATTTAATGTATTAGATGTTCAGCAGCTGTTTATTTCAAGGAATTGGTGAACTTCAGCAATTAAAGGCAGTACAACCAGCACTGCTTCCATTGTGGAGCTTTTTGTATTATTGTGCATGATTTGTCATCATGCTCATTATTTAAGTTTAAAAGTTAAAGTCACTCCTATACCTTACAAAGCCTGTCTCTAATCTGGTCTTTATGATGGCTTCTCTGGTGTCAAGCTGGTTTCCCATAAATAAATTTCTTTGATTTGTTGCTAAAAGGTACTTTGCCTATTTTTTTTCTTATTTTTCCCCAGATACGTTTTTGGAATTATCAAATAATAGAATCTTATTGCTTAAATACCTTTCTTAAGCAATTTTCATACTTTGAATTTATAAACTAAATGAAGGACTAAATCAAAAGTGATACTACAATAGGGAAAGAATTCTTTGTTTGAGCACACTTACTTAAAACTATTTTGTATAAGATTTTCTTTGAATGCTTAATATGCTCTTTTTTGTTTGCTATTCTAGCAAAATATTTAAGACATCATTAAACATTGTAATTATTTAAATGTATGTCCTTATATGATACAACCTATTTTTAAAAAATATCACTAGTATCTTTTACTTGTATGAATATTTTTTATTACAAGATAATTTTTCATGACTTAATGTATTTTACTTAAGCACCATGTATAAGCAAGTACCTCCATCCCCAAGTATCATGTTCCTGATAGCAGAGACGCTGGTGATTCAAGATAAGGATAATTTCCTGTCATTCCTGGGCTCACAGACCCTGGATTTGTGAGAAATGGGGTCAGAACAAATGACACTTGCTAAAGATCAACTGACACATGGCCTTCCAGTACAGGTTTGCAAGGACATCCCATTCAAAGTGACTATATGGGGTTCCTTGTGGCCAAAGACTAGTTCACAGAGTGATTAGAAGCAATTCACTAATTAATTAAGGGCAGAGGCAATAGCACAGCTTCAGAGAGATGTAATCATATATGTTGTTTTTTTTATCTTTTTTTTTTAAGATTTTATTTCTTTATTTATTTATCCCCCCTTGCTGCTTGTGCTCACTGTGTCCATTTGCTGTGCGTTTTTCTGTGTCTACTTGTCTCCCTTTGTTGCATCATCTTGCTGCATCAGCTCACCATGCCACACGGGCTGGCTTGCCTTCACCAAGAGACCCTGGGAATCGAACCCGGGGCCTCCCATATGGTAAACGGAAGCCCTTTCGATTGAGCCACATCCGCTTCCCCATATATGGTTTTTAATCACTTTTTATATTAGAAGGAAATATCATTCCTAGAAGTGTTGAACCAAAAACAAAGAGCTTAAATGATCATCACAAAGGATATACTTGTGAAATCACTAGTGTAATAGCCACCCAGAGCAAGAAATAAAAACTGCCAGACCTACAGAGCCCTTCTATGCCCTCTTCCTGATAACTACACACTCCCCAACACAACCAAAAACCTTGCTCTGAATTGTATCACACATTTTGAACTAATTTTAGACTTAAAGAAAAGTTGCAAAATTAGTACAGTTTCCATGTCTTCCTCACCCACATTCCTCTAATAGTAGCCTTTTACATATTCATAATATGTTCAGTAGAAACAGGAAAGGAACATTTCACATTTTATTACTAATGTCCTTTTTCTGTTACAGAATCCCATCCAGAATACCCTGTTGCATTTATTTCTATTTTTCTTCAGTCTTCTCCAGTCTGTAGCAGGTACTCAGTCAAAACTTGGCAATTTTGAGGAACTCTGATTGGTAATTTTGACAAATAAATTTGATGATTCATTGCATGGCCAGGTAAACATCAGTCCCTGAATATTGTAGCTTAGTTTTTGGTGTTGAAAGCTGTAGAAATCAAATCGTGTAGTCATGCCTTTTAGTGTTTAGCTGGCATTTTGGGAGTATTCTGTTTTTTGAAGTGAGAAGAATGCATATTAGTGCATGTATACACACATACACACACAAAAACAAAACAAAGGTTTCTATCAGTCCAAAAAACAAGTCTCATTGATGGAGGCAGTTATTCTGAATCCCAAGGTGGAGACCCATAGTCAATATAAGTAAAAGCAGGCTCATAACCTGGTAGGAAAAGATGGCATTACAAATACAAGTTGTTTGACAGATCCTTAAAGGCAAATACAGAAAAGACAAAGATTAAAAGATTAACACAAAACAAAATACAGATTCATGGTTATCTATCCCTAGACCAAGTCTCCAGAGTCCCCACCATATGGAGAGCAAAAATGGCCATGAAGAAAGCTTAACTTGACTTACTAAGACCATACTTTTTAAACAAGTTGCAAAGAGACAGTTATCAGCAACTGAAGAGCTGTGGAAGGAAACCAAAATGCAAGAAGGCTATGAGGTGCACTTGCAAACCCTGAGGCTCAGTGAGCTATGATCATGCACATGCAGGTCAGAAATATACAAAGCGATATAGAGAATTGAATCATGCCACATAGATAGACATGACAAAAGTCAGAATCTTGGTTATTTTGGTGATTGAGTGAGACATGTTGGGCATTTCTGTGTGTAGGTAATAATCACTTTCTTGGCTCCAGTCATGAATAAATGAGTGTGTTTGCTTTGAATAAGTTTATCTATGTGTGAGCAACATTTTTGGACTTTTCATTATGTAATTTATATTAATAGTTAAAATTTTATAGAAAATGAATATTTATTTCAATCTATATTTGATAATTCAGTAAATGCTCTTACATAATGAAAGACCTTGTGCAAGTGGATGTGTGCATTGCAAATTGGTGTGTACATGTGGGTGTGTCAAAGAAAAACAATGAATGTCAGATCTGGTTTCATTGAATGAAGAAAGGTACAAATCACATGGCAGGGGTCAAATAATCCACAAGCTGATATTGGGAAGCTACCACTAGATGCTCCCAGGTAACAATCCTTTACTTCTTCCTTATTAATAAATCACCTAATATTTTCCCATAACCTGAATAACTCTAATTAAAAAAAAAAAAAAAGAATCAGTTTCAAAACATATTGCCATGTGTGATTCTTATTTGCTATTTTCTAATTTCATCTCACTTGAACCTAAACACGATGGCAGGAGCTAGAGCAACTGTCTTTGACTACACAGAGGAAACCTTGTTCAGAAAACTGTGGAGAAGCAAGATAGAAGGAGCAGAATATTAATATTAATTGATATCTGAAAAATTCAGTAGAAGCAAGGGATAAGAGGTGACCTCACAAGTCTAATCTAAATCTAAGTCAGAAATCTAAGGGAAAGCACGTATCTTTACAAATGTTGGGAAAACTGTGTTTTAAAAACCAATCTTCTGAGATATCAAGATTTATTGTGATATTTGTGTTCAAATGAGAATAAAAACTATTTTGAATACTGGATAAGCACTTTTGTTGGTCATTTCTGTTGGGTTTGGCATTGGGTTTAGACATAATCACAAGTAATATTTTGTAAATTGATTTTGTAGAAAGGCTCTACTGCAAACTATTGAGAGAAGGCAAACATTTCTTCTAGGAAGTCTTGAGACACAGAACATATGGATGTTTTCCCTTACCTTAAGCCAATATGATATAATATTTCACTCATAAGTCCATATTGTTTATACTGAAAAGGCAGTATAAACCTTTGGAATTCACCTCTAAAATCTGTAATCACAACTTCCCTAATCAATTCCTTCAAATTACCTTAGATTATTTAAATATTCTTCTTAAGTTGATCTGTCAGTCACATATTTATTATCTATTCTAAAATATTTATAATAAATGCTTATTTTTTGAATGTATAGTCCCCAAGAGTAAAAGAGTATTATTTCTCAATGATTTCTGATGTTTATAGGAACACATGAAATGGATACAATCCCTCATAAAAGGTCTTCTGCTTCCCAGTGACAGGTAATGGATCCTGAACAATGATACCCTGTACCTAATATTATTCTTTGAGTTCCTGAAGAAGCACCTAGGCATAAGAGAAAAAACAACTTTTAATTGATCTAAATCTATGTGGGATATCTAGTTCTTTTACCTCATATGAGTTCATTTGAATTGCTTACAGTAAACAATTTAATCCTGAGTCATTATTCTTATCTGAAAATGGTTCTAATAACTCCCACTTTGCTGCTAAAGGGGATAACAGTATAATAGCGCCTACTACATTTTATCACAAAACACTAAGAAGTACTAAAACAAATTGTTATCTAATTTGTGCCCCACAAATATCCATTACTTTTATCCTCAATAATTAATTGGGTATAAAAAAGTCAACCAAGTGTCATAATTAAAAGGATAAAAATGATCTATATTCTAATTGTTAGTTCCACGAGCTTTCACAATATATTTAGTTCATAATTGCACAAACATACAGTATTTGTCTTTCTCTTTCTGGCTTGCTTCACTCAACATAATGTCCTCCAGGTTCAACTATGACATACAAAAGCAAATCATGGTGTTTGAAACCAGCATAGCTATTATATGGGGATGAAAGTGGTTGAAAGGGAAAATCTAAAGTCAAGTACAGTGCTAGAAGGAAAGATAAAAACTATAACATGGGACTATATAAGATAGTAAAGCCTCATGTAAAACATGAATATGGGTGATATTACGTATATAAGACTGTTTTTGCAAAAAGAAATACAACTATATTAGATAGAAGGAAAATGAATAGGAGCTATGTGTGACAGGGGAAACAAAAAAAAATTGAGAGGTGATGAGTTTAATTTTTCAATATTATTATATTTATTATAGGCATAATAAACGTGCTCTAAGAATGATTGAAGTGATAAGTGCACCAATATGTGGTTACACCAAAAACTATTGATTTTATACTTTGGGTGGATTTATACTTTATTAATATGTATCAATAAAATTGATAAAAATAGAGGAAAAATAGAAATGACAAAACTGTAAATCAAAAATTTTTAATTCAGAAATTTAAAATCTGTAATTATTTAAGTCTTTGTTTCATGAGAAGGAGGAAAATATGATATAAAGGCTTTAACTAAATAGTACCTTGGAGCATTGGTTCGGGGGAAGATTTTCATTGAATATTAATTTTCTGTCTTCAGGAATTGTCACATAGTCTAGAGGAAATAAAGAATATGTTAAGCTCACATTATACTGATAGTTAAAAGAAATTTGATTCATGGATTTTGAAAAGTAAATTATGGAAGTAGACAAACTAGGCAAAAATTTGAAGAACCTTATTTGGTGGTATCTCTATTCAGTAGCAATTTCATTCTTATGTTTATTCAGTGTCTTCTTAATGCAAAGAATTATGCTGTGATCTAGGCATACAATATGAACAAGAAAAATGAAATTCTTGCTTTTGGAATTCAGAAGTAGCACGTAAATTAAAGATCCAATAAATAAACCATAAAAATTCAACAACTTCGGAGGATGTGTTCTATAAAGGAAAAAGAAGAGGGTATTATAATTGCAAAGAAGAGCAGATGCAAGAAATTGAGGAGGATAATTTCATGCATCAAAAGTCTCTTGATGTAAAGGTGTGGAAAAATAAATTGCTGGTATGGTTGGAGCAAACAAAACTGGGTGTGCACTATAGATACATTGTGTGACTTCAGCTTCCCTCTTACTTCCTAAAGATCCTTTTCTTGAAGTCATTTCGTTTTTTCCTTTGCAAGGCATCCTGAATTAATTATACAATGTTCATTCTGTCTCATCAGCCTGTACCACTGGTTCAGTTTTCTTCTTCTTTTTTTTTTTTTTTTAGACGGCCAGGAAGTCATTTATTGGAGGGCACAGGTTGGGTGAGGGCAGTGCTGGCAAAGCCCTCATGAGTGCAGGGCCCGCCACTTGTCCAAGGGGCCACGATTGGGGATGTATTTCACCCCACAGCCATCCGGGATGAGGCGTTTCTCGGCCACCATGTCTTCGAATTCGTCAGCATTGAACTTGGTGAAGCCCCTCTTCTTGGAGATGTGGATTTTCTGGTGGCCAGGGAACTTGAACTTGGCCCTGCGCAGCGCCTCAATCACATGCTCCTTGTTCTGAAGCTTGGTGCGGATGGACATGATGACTTGGCCAATGTGGACCCGGGCCACCGTCCCCTGAAGCTTTCCAAAGGCACCTCGCATACCCGTCTGGAGCCTAGATTGGGGATGGCACGAGGTCAGACAGGACCATCAACAAGGCAAGGGCTGTCTCCAAGGTCCCTTAGGGCAACCTGTACAAGCAACAGGCCACGTACACTACCAAGGAGGCTGCTGTCCGCAGCCACTGCACACCAGGCCCCCACGGGGAGAGGGAGACGGTCGGCTTAATTAGCTGCAGGAGTTTTCTTCATTTCTACAGACACATTTATTTCATTTACTTACTTACTCATGCTCATGATGCAATACTGTACTAAATTGTGGAGTGTGAGGAAAATTTTGCAAGTTGTCATTTCAAATACCATGGATTTAGGATTTCCTTATGCAAGGAAAAAATAAAATCAAGCCAGTGGTATTATGTGTTATTTTGGGGTTAAAATTACATTGAATTATTTTTTTAATGTAAATCTTTTTCACTCTATAAATGCATTTATGAACACTATAAGTAATTTAAGATATGTATGAAAGAAAAAGAAGAAACTAAATATCATCTGTAATCTCATCATCAAATATAATACTAACTGTATTTTGCTGCTTATTTTCAATATGTTTTGATTAATAAATAACACACATATATAGATATAGTATATACTACATATGACACATAAAATATATGATATAAAATTCAAATCAGGTTGTATATAGTTCTAAATTTACCTAAATATTATAATTGTGTATGTGTTGTTATGTATGAAAATACTTTTAGAAAGATCACTCTTTTGAATACAATTTAAAGTAATATTCCATCTTAGTAAAACTTATATAACAATTTTCCTCTTATTTTGAATATTATAGGCTTCCAATATTTTTTCTAATCTAAATCAACTCTGAAATGAATAATTATGTGAACAGCTCGCTTATATATCTATATTCATTTCTTATTAAAAAATACTGTACCTTTTTGATTCATAAGATCAGGCTGCTATCTATCAAAGATCTACCATAACCATATACCTCAGAGTGCAGCACCTGGAGCCTCTTTTTGCTTTACTTGTAACATCACTGATAAGCATTCATTTATCTTCTCTGCAGTTCATAAAGTATATGAAAGGAACACCATTGTGTCCTTAGCTTGCACTTTTTATCATTAATGAATTATTTTGAATTTACTGGTCATCTGCTAATTCCTCTTCACTGAAATCTTTCCAGGTACAAAATTTCTTTTTTTAATTGGTATGTTTTATGTTTGTCTAATTAATTTGTAACAGATTGTTATAAATTACTAACATTTAGTCTTTCTTTAATGTGGCACACAAAATGTTACCATTTAAAAAGTTTTTATATGGCTTGCTTCTATTTTTCCCCTCAGTATTTCTTTTTCCTTTATTCAAACTTTATTTTCCACAGCATTTTAGTAATTGCCTATGCTCATAGTTTAGTTAAAATTTTGCCCATAGATTTATCTATTATTTTTAAATTTCAGTTTCAATGTCAAAATCTTTACTCAGTTTGATTTATTTTATTTTAATGTTTGTAGAGGATCTAAAATTTATTCCTAATGATCTGTTAAATTTTCCAACACATAGTGGTCCTCTAGAATCATGGCAGGAGCCACACATTCCATTCTCTTAGTTATGGTTAAAAATTGACCTGATCCCACTTGCCCTATCTCTCTCTTTCATTGTTACTTTCATCAGATTATGACACTAGAAACTTCCATTGATTTCATTAAGTCATAAATAATAAATAGATTAACATGTAGATTTTAGTTCTAAATTGGCCATAGCTTCATAAAGTCTAATCTATATGAATACAGAAAATATTATATATGAATATATAAAATATTTATACATAAGAAAATTAAGTACTAGGGATATATTTTAAAACTCACTAAAATATCCACCTTCATGCCTTTCAAAATGATAGATTCTTTAAAATAACTGATGTGACATGATAAATAAAATACATACAATAAAATTTCTGAAGGAAAAGTCATAAAAATATTTGAGTGTTTTGGGGTATTAAAAAGAATTTTGCTGAATGGATGATTTTGATTATACTCAAGATGGCTTAGGTCTAAAAAATCAGTTAGTGCCATTTTAATTAGATAATATATTTCCAATTTTCTCAAGAATGATATTTTTCATTACTTTTGTCGTTTAAGCTAACTTGCTTGAGTCATCCCAAATTGTGCAGGACCATGAAAAATAGAAATAATGTTACTGAATTTTTTCTCTTGGGACTTTCTCAGAACAAGACAGTCCAGATCCTCTGCTTTTTATTTTTCTTACTACGTTACCTAGCTCTTTGGTTGGGGAACTTACTTATTATGATTTCTATCACATGCAGTCAGCTAATTAACCAGCCTATGTACTTAATCCTTAATTAACTTGCTCTCTCAGACCTTTCCTATACCTCCACCGTGACACCTAAATTAATGACTGACTTACTGACAGAGAGGAACATCATTTCCTATAAAAATTGCATGACACAGCTTTTTACCTCCCACTGCTTTGGAGGTATTGAAGTCTTCATCATCACAGGAATGGCCTATGACCAGTATGTGGCAATCTGCAAACCACTCCACTAAGCTAGCATCATTAATCGGCAAAGGTGTAGCTCAATACTCATTGCATCGTGTGCTGGGTGCTCTCTTCATTCCTTTGGTTTTTTTTTTTGTTGTTGTTGTTTTTTTGGTTTTCAATTTTCATTTTATTAAAGTACAGAGTTAGCAACTTTTTGCATTTCTACATAAGAAAACACTGGTCAGCTTTAGATACTTTATAGAAAAATTAGCATTCTAAAAACAAATATAAATCCATAGTTGGCTTTGTGACTAAAAGGAAAAAATAATTGAGTTACCAAAATCCTAACCACTTCAGAGATCATTATAAATTTCAAACAGCAGTAGATTTACTATACATATTACATTTTGAAATTCTAATAAAGCAAAAGCTAACCACATAATTTGACTACAGCTAATTGGTTTCAGAAAAGTTAAAATTTTTTTTTTTGCAAAACTTCCTACCTAAGTTATCAGACTATAAAACTGTTTGACTTTTTTTTTGCAAAGTAAGAAAACAATCTTTAATAAAGGAAGACAAAACAATCCTCTTATATTTTTATAAATATCTTTCAAGACATATATATTATACATCTGCTGTAAGCTTTCTTTACCTGAGAGAATTTCCCAGGATCTTTCACCCCAAAGAGTTTACCTTAAAGAGTTCTTTCATCATCTTACTCATATATATGATTAAACTTCTATAGAAGAGGATGTGAACATATGTATTCTTAGTCTGTTATTCTCTGCCCTTCTCCAATTAAGTTTTTTCCTGAAAATATTTTGCTTTTCTTTTTAAAGACAAACACCTCTTTGGTAAAAGCCAGTTATCTCCCCTCTTCAAAATGACTGCCTCTCTAAAATCTGATTTACTGATTAAAAAATAATAAGAGATCCTTAGAATGGCTAATAGTAGTTCTAAAGATCTCTGTAAACACCTCTCCAGTATTGTGAAGTAGAAGGTCCAAGATTAGAAGCTGATCTCTGACACAATGTAAAACTCAATTAAAATGTCGGACACTTAAGGAATTCGTTCTATTTGCAAGTTAAGGAAAATATTCTACAGAGGATCCCATGAGACAAGTGCCTGATTAAGGAGGGCCCAGCATTCTTCCCAGTGTGCAGGGTCTTAGTCCAGGATCAGACCCTTCTTAGTTGTGGGTTAAGTCCTCTTTCATTTCCAAAAGGTGTAAGACATAGATGCACACCATACTGAGATGCTACTTAGAAAGGTGGTAAAGGGAGGGGAGAAAAAGCCCAGGCAGCTTAGATATCAGGCTCTGGGATTCCCTTTGCAGGGTAACACGAAGCACCAATGGTGGTAAAATTCTGGAAAAAATTAAATAAGTACATAATCTTGAAAAGGCAGAGGGTGACAATTGGGGGGGGGGGTGTAATACTCGGAAGTTCATTCTTAATGAAGGATCCTGCCAGGAATTGGAAATAAAAGATGTGCTGGGGAGCTCCACTGTTGGCAATTCTATATGGGAATCAAACTCCAAAGACCCAGTAACCCCTTCCTCCAAACATCGCCCCCCCAACACACACACTATCTACCTAACAAGAAAACTCTAAAACCTCTCGCAAACAATTCCCTCAAACCATTACCCAAAAAACTAGGAGGACAAGATCAAAACTAAACAATCAACCAGTATTACAAAAGCTTGACTCAGTCAGGACAAAGCAGGGTTTCCAAGTTAAGTTTATCTTAGAAATAGTCTCTGTGTTCAGCAGGTAGCATCTAAGTCCAACGCTCCCATAAGAACCCCACCCCCACCTTAGTGTTTCTACTCATGAAAATGAGAGGGAAAAATAGAGTGGCTGTTATACTGTTTTCCACACGAGGCGAATGGCAGAGAGCAAACAAACACAAGCAATTTTAAAAAATCTTTTTCAGCCGTCATGGCTAAGGGAGTCTGACCAGCAGCTTCTGGGAATGCACTTTTAAAAATCATATACAAAAAGTTGTAGGAAGCAAAGGTCTATCTTTTAAGAAAGATATCAGTGAGTAATCAAATTGACACCATGGTTACGGCAACTCAAAGCAATTGGCACAATATTTCCAGTTTCTTAAATCACAACAGCGCAAAAGTATAGGTTCTTGAAACCCATGAATGTTGACTCCTCACCTGAGTATTGTTCATTACAATTAATAGCCATTAAAGTCCATTTCTCATTGATGTATTTATATGTCCTATGTCCTCAGAACACATCCAAAACTCTTTATTTTTGTTTATGCTTTTATTTTTTTTGTTTTTCAAAACTCTTTTGATTATCCAGATAAACTTTCTAACGTCTTCAGTTGAGGATAAAAATCACAGTGATTTTAACTCTTCCTGTTGGGTGAGACCAGCCTTGAGAAGGGAATTTTATCCCACAAACCAAATCTTATGCAGCTGGTAAACATGGTTTGCTGGGCTGACTAAAGAAGCCCCAAGGGCCCTGCTACTGCCAGGGCCCTTGTGTTTCCCTGAGCTTCCTTCTGCTAGGGTAAAGAGGCCAGCCAAGGCCAGCCCAGGAATTCATGGCTAGACCTTGCCTGGATGTAAGTGCCAGTTCTGAAGTCATGCCCAGCTTGCTAACAGACCCAGCTGAGAAGGCAAATCAAAGAGTCCACCACTTAGACCCTAGGCAGGAGGAAAAATGAAATGAGTTACTGATACCACCCTGGCTCTTGATCTGCTGCTTCTCACGATGTTCCCCAAAGCTTGCTCAGCTGCCATGTCACTGCACCAACTGCTACAGTGGCCCTCAGGCAGGGAGCAGCTATACAAACAGCCCCGTGCTGCACTCTCCATACCTCTGCTGGGCCCATGGAGCTCCTGCTGCCATTGGCTCAATTAGGGTTTCTGAGGTTAGCATGTGGCTATTCATTTTGTAACTCCAGAAGGGTCTTTGAACTGCTGAGCCTTAAAAGATGAAAAATTTTAAAAGTTTACAAAACAAGGCTTGCATATACATATAGTGCCTTTATAAATGGAATCTTGAACACTGTAAATAAGGCAAGTCTCTGAAGGAACTCATCCATTCTATTTAATTCCTTCCCCTTTATATTTTGGGAGGAGGGGCAAGGGAGTGAATATAATGAAGAATTTGACTAATTTCCCATGTCAGTATTTCGAAACACTGGAGGCTAGCTCAGGTGGGAACCAATTCTGCCCAACTTGTACAGCAGGCTACAGAAATAAAGTTGAGACTGAGTCTTTTTATTCTCAGACCCTCTCTTCCAGGGAACTCGAGAGGATTCTTTCTATCCTTACATGAAATTAGAACAGCAGAGTCCCACCATATCTCCATTGGTGTCTTTAATGGACTTTCCACAGAGTAAACTTCTTCCCTGACTGAGAACATCGACATTGAAAATGGCCATCTCCCAGGGCAGCTGATAGGCCAAACCTCTTAGGAGTAATACTTTATAAGTGTGCATGTTGTTTATGGCTTATTTAAATGCCCACCTGCCCCCACCCTGTCTTCTAAGTATATGTGGTGACATCCACAACTAAGATAATATCTAGTCAGCCTGGCATCCTCACCTCAGGAAATCTACTCTGAGGAAGCATAATAGATATTAACAGTGTGGTCCCATTACAGACCTAGAAAACAAAAGCCCTTTGCTTTCACAATTTCCAAGGCCTCAAAGTGGAAGGTAAACTGCGGGGCTGACCTTAGCAACTGAAAGAGCGGTACAGTAGGTTTCAGTCAAGACGTAACTTTTTGGTTAAGGTCCTTAAAGAATTATCAATAGCACTAACAATTAAGAACTTTAGTCTTGGGAGCAGCTGTAGCTCAGTGGTTTGAGTGCCTGCTTCCCATGTACGAGGTCCTGGATTCAATCCCTGGTACCCCTTCAAAAAATAACAACAACAACAAGAAACACACAAACAACTATAGTCTTTCATTGTTTAGGCAAAGAAAACAACACCTATATTGTTCTAGAACCATGTGAGAAACAACGCAATTAAGAGTCAAAATTATTGCAGTTACTTGGATGGTGCAGAGGACCTCATGGGTAGTGAGGGCAAATTGTGCTTTTTCACATTATAACAAAGAAGCTGAACTCAGACGTGGGAACCTCTGGGAAGGGAAGGGCAGAGAGTGAAGTCTATGATTCCCAGCATCACAGCCTCACAGGGGAATGTTTGGGGGCCATGAGGAAACAGCAGAAAGGGTGGAGATAAAAAGCAGGTGCTTCCTCCTTCACACTATAAATATCAGGAGGCTGTGAGCAGGGAGGCCTGCTGCCAGAGTTCTGTGCTCAGACCCACTGGGGAGGAGGCTGCAGGAGGGGGAGGTGTTTGAGAGGGGCCTGGATTCATTAGCTGGGGACTCAAGATTTTGGCATGTTCTTCTAGTCCAAGGATGAAAATGCTAGGCCACACACAGTAAGCTTTTCATCCTTGTGAAACAATGTTGTGCCTCAAACTGTGTTTTGGTAAAATCATGCAGAAGGAAAATATTAACCACTATCCCAGTTTCTGGTGGTAAGACATACAAAATATATATCACCCATGATCAGATACTGGCAGTTTCTTTTTAAATTTCAGAATTAAAAAGCTAATCAGAAGAGTATTTTTTTTTTCTGAAAGCTTCTTCAGACCCACAAAAGCCAGCAAGGTGATGTCAGCTTTTTGCAGGGCGCCGGTCACTGCTTAAACACCCAGGATACTTGTTCAGAGGCATCACTTCCAGCTGCACACCTGCTGAACCAAGGGCTCGCTCAGATCCTCACACCGAGAACTGTCGAGAAGGACAGCAGAGGGGTGCAACCAGCGTCCACAGGTATAACACGACACATGTCCAGCACGAGGCCATCTTGACCCAGAAGATAGACCAGCTCCTGCTGAAGAAGGTTTCAATGTTGGCACTTTCATAGTTGAACCAGCTGGTGACCGTCATCATCATGTAGAGTGAAGCCAGCAAGAACACAAAGTGGAAGTAGGAATAACTATAGACAGTGCCCTTCTTCTCGTCATAGATGATTCGCGGTCCCTCTTTCATATTCTGCTGCTCTTCATTATCCTCTCCATCAGGACCAAAACAGAAACAACACCGAGCTACTTCAAGTTCAGAAGCTGCAAATCGCCCTTGCAGAGCATCAGAACTCGATCTAGTTGTCGATGTCAAACATGAATATAAGATGCATGCAATCAGGAGGGCAGTACCCAGTCCAGTGACCAAGTTCTCATCTCTGTACAGGTTCTGACCAAATTCAGGAGTGCAGATTGTAATGTTCTTCCTGTATTTATCTAGAACTACTTCCACAGGTTTGCTGGACAGAGCTGAGAAAGTGAGATACGTGATGTAGCAGCTTATGACTCCTGACTGCAGTAACCCAGAGTGTGGCTGTCGATTTTGGACACAGGGTGAGATGGCTACCAGTGAAATAAGCAGGCACAGGCCTCCATTTACCCCCAGGAGAATTTTGTTTTCCACGCAGCCGTCTGTCTGCGTGTAAAACACTGCCATCAAAATCAAGCCTCCGGCAGCAATGGAATACATGACGAGTGTCACCAGGGCCAGGGCAGCGTACCACAGCTTGTTAGTCACTGTGCCTGCAGTCCAGTTTTTGTTCCATTTATGTGCAAACTCCATGAGCAGGATGAGCTGGATGCCTATGAAGATGAAGCCGCCTATGGCTCCCACATAGCGCCAGGTGTTCAGAAAGGTCTCCTGATCTGGAATGAAGAAAGCCCCTGAGCACATGGCTCCCAACAGCAGAAATTTAAAGAACCAAAAGCCATTGTGGATATGGGCTCTGCAACTCTTGCTGTTGCTGATGTTGAGGGTCAGCAGGCAGAAGATAAAGAAGAAACAAGCCATTCCAAAACAGACTCGATACACCGCAGAATACCCCACTAGCTTCTCACACATGTCACCAGCTTTAATGCCTTTACAAATATCTTCATAAAAAGGAATCAGGGCATCCAGACATGAAAGTGTCATCGTCTGCCTCTAAGCACAGAAATCACATCTTGATTTAGTGGTGCAGGTCAGGAAGCTTAAAACTCTCCATCATTTTCGTGCTCTTTCATCTCAAGGGCCACAGTTTTTGACATCATGACGCAGCAGAGGAGGGCGACGAGAATGAAGAAGAGCGCGTACATGAAGCGGGTGCCTCGGGACTGCCGGATCTTAGGGCAGCAGCCGCAGCACAGCGAAAAGCCTGCATTCCCGCAGCAGCAGGCCAGCGTGCTCCTCTGGATATTGATCTGTTTTTCAGCCTCTCCTCCCCAGCCCGGCTGAGAGCACATGTCAACCCAGAGAGCGCATCCCTCGGTTTGCGCCCCTGCTGCCTCTCACCCGGCCTTGTTCTCTTCATTCCTTTGGACTGTTTCTTTTTACAATTTTTTACCTTTCTGTGACTCCAATTAAATAGATCACTATTTCTGTGACATATATCCTCTGTTGAAACTGGCCTGCACTGATACACCCAAAATTGGCTTCTTAGTCATTGTCAGTTCTGGTCTGATGGGACTGATGATTTTCTTGGTTTTATTGGCTTCCTATGTTATGATAATGCATAATGTGAGAGTATATTTTTCGGAAAGCCGCCACAAAGCACTTTCTACTTGAAGTTCTCACGTCACAGCTGTGATTCTGTTTTTTGTACCACTATTTGCCAAGGTATGTACTGGATTTCTTACAAGTTCAATATGCCCGTGAAATTTCTCCACTATCCTGCTTGATATATCATGGATGCTGGACTAAGGTTATTTTGGTTTGACATTAAATGTATATGGTCAGTGAGTAAAGCAAAATGGATGATTTTTTTCAAAATAAAAATTTTCTACTTACTTTCAAAATTCAAGTTTAAAATAGTCTAAAAATAATATTTGGCAGAAAATAAATAACATATTTGGTGATTGGGATCTGTGAGCTACACCTTCTTATAGAGAGGGAATTGAGATTTTATTATTTAGAAGATATAGTTTTATACAAATTATGATTATGCTATCATATGTTTACCAATTTCCTAAACACTGATGATCATTATGTTCATCCATAAATTCTAAATGTATCTTTTTTGGCAAATGCAATTATATTTTGTAACTATAGATTTTCCAACAGCTGAACCCTATACATTTTGGGGATTGATCTTTGAGAAACATGGATGGTTCCTGAAAACCTTCCTTCTATATTTATTATTGGCTTTGATCATTAGTTTGCATCAATATTACATGTTTTCTCTAGTAACTTTTGAAACTGCGTTATTCCCTTGCCACCAAAAATCCACTTCATTTCTGACTATAACACTCTTGCCCTACCTTGCTTCTTTGTGCCTTTTTAAATATATCCCTTTTTCATTCAAAATTCCTAGGGAATCTCTGAATTTGTCTATGAAAACTCTGTTGTTTCAATAGCATATACTTGAATTTCTCTCTTACCTTTCCCTGGAACTTGCCTTGTTGTAGTAGCGTCTACTTTTGTTTGCCCTATTATGACATATCGGTCCATATAATACTACTGAGTGGTTCACAAATGTGCCCGCTGCCCATTGGTGAGGGGCTTCAGTTAAACAAGCTTATCACTGCATGAAAGGTTGACCAGAAATGTGCTTGGGTCTTGAGAGTTGTTTCTACTATTCCTAATCTTCAATGAAATATGACAATGTAAAGTGTGGGGTCTTCAGCCTGATAGACCATGAGGGGATCAAATGATGGAAGTCAGGATTCCCTGGGAGTACTTCTATGAGGGGTGAATATTGAGCAAGTGAAATCAATAGACAGGAGACAGCCAGACAGATAATTCACCCTCATTTTAACCCCTTCATTGATGGTTTTCATGTTTTAATGTGCGGTGTATTCTTGCTTGCCTTTGTAAACACGCTCCTTGGGATACAATAACTCAGCAGTGTTTGATTTTGAAGTTCTGGATGCTCTCTCATACCTTCCTTTGTGTTGGTTACCCCACATCTCAGCCTCACTTCGGTTTTCCCTCAGACCAGCTTCCCTGTAATTACATTTTTGAACAAAGTGTTAGCATACAAATTTGCCTCTGGTTTGTTTTTCTGTGGAAACCAGTCCTCAACAAGAATAATTAAGGTAATTTAAGAACAGTCCTAACTTATAATAATAAGCTTTTTTAAAAAAGTTTCAAATTTAGTAAAAAATAAATAAAAAAACTTAAAAGCAGTTTTGGAAAAGATATAAACTATCATAAATACAAATTCAAATTAAAAACAAATTACATGTCCTCATACCCAATAACTATAGATTTTGTGACCAAATAATCAGGTCTTTGTGTGTTTGTAAGCCACTATTATTGTATATTAGTGAAGAGAATATTCAGAACTGAGCTGAACATCAATGTAAAGCCCAAGGCCTTAGTCTACATGGCATGTTGTCATGAAAGCCACTATGAAATCTGTCCAGTAAATGCCTTCCCTAACATACATAATATATACATATTTATGGAGAAAGAGAGAGAGAGAGAGAGATAGGAGGGAGGCAAAGAGGGAAGGAGGGAGGAAGGGAAAGCAAGAGAAGATGAAATAGTAATATTATTGCCAGTAGTGTTTGAAATATATTTACTAAACCCAAATCCAAATTTTTTTTTTAAAGATTTTATTTATTTATTCATTTATCCCCCCCTTGCTGCTTGTGCTCGCTGGGTCAGCTAACCACGCCATGCGGGCAGGCTTGCCTTCACCAGGAGGCCCCGGGAACCGAACCCGGGGCCTCCCATATGGTAAATGGGAGCCCTACTAATTGAGCCACAGCCGCTTCCCCCAAATCCAAATTTAAACATACAAATACAAAATATTAACTAAGTAACATCCAATTGATGATTTAGCTCAAAATTACAATGTGATAGGTCTTTTATCTTGATGAAGAAACTTTAAGAATTGTCTCAGCCAAAACGAGGTTTACAGAGCAGGAAAATTATCTCATAGTTGAGGAAACATATTTGACTATCTTTAGAGACTCTTCTGGGGAAAAAATATGGGAATAATTTTCTGATAAAATTTAACAAGGTTAAGAGCATCTTTAAGCAATCTGGATTCAATCACCCAAACATATGTTTTACTTAGCACATTTAACCATACATTCTTCTATCGTATCTACTCTAAAAATCTCATCCAAATCTACATTTCACCTTTTCTCCTACAAAAGTCTCTATAAAAACAGAAATCATTAAGCTGGTTTTTATGAAGACTCTTCCCTTGCTGGTAAGCTTAAAATAAAACTATGGCAGTTGTCATGAAGTTACATGATATTTTTTTTTCACTTGACTACTTGCCTCTCAAGCTGAGAGTTTGATTCTGAAAATTTTTTTAAACCTCTGAGTTTCAATTTGCTCATCAGTAAAATAAAGATAATTAGACATTATTTCAAAACTAGCATTTAGGGAGGTTTTCTCTAAGAAAAAATTCTCAATTTCTCACAAATGCTTGTGTTAATAAGTATCATTCTTTCTTATAATGTTTTTAATGCCATTATAATCGGTTATTTAATTTATTATTTGAAAATATTTTTTAATTCTTTGGATATTATAAGACATATGTATGTTCCATAAGAAACTGAAAGTTTGTAGTTTTCATTATGGTGGTTATAGAAAAAATTAATTTAAGAATAATTTGGGTCAAGTAATGTCCAGTACCAGTATTTGCCTTTGGGTTTACAATCTATTTGGCTCTAACTTATCTTAAGTGGAGATTCCACAACTGGCACTGAACTTTTCATGGGGGTGTCTAGACATCCCAGACATTCATTTAAAGGTAGCCAAACATACTGGTTACCTGACACTATCCCATTTTATGTCTATTGTTTGAGCATAATTATTAGTAACACTCCCTCTTACAGTCAATGTTGCTCAAATTGGACAATAAATTATATGACTAACCTGATTTTTACTATAACATTTCATTGCTATGTGAAGAGGAATTACAGTTTACCATATGCCTAATAAGTATTACTATAATTATTAAAATATTGTGACTTTTAAAATGATCCAATTAAAATCATTTTAGGAAAATCCTCCCAATTTTGGTATGCATTATTTCTTTTAAAATAATATGTTTATTGTTTAAATTCTAAACAAATAATTTTTGATCGTTAAATTGTTTTAATACATACTCAAAAGCATGGGATGAATTCAGAAATATGGTTCTGAATTTCTGATGCTCCATTTTTTATTTTCATTAGAAATACAGGAAGAAAAATAAGTCTTATGCGCCCTTTAAGACTGGAATGATTGTTATTAGTGTAGCTTATGTATGCTTGGAGATACATTCATGAAAGCAAAGCATAGGGAAGTTAGACAGATGGGCTCCACTTAGCAATCTATAAATAAAATCCAAAGGGAAAAAACTAAAAGAAAAGTTTAAAAGACATTAAAAAGGAAAGAATGACAAAAAACGTCAGGGAAAAATGTAAGAAACACAAATAAGGAAAGAAAAATAGTTCAAAGTAAATTATAATATTAATGTACTGATGCTAGTGGCTATGTTAATTTTTGCTCATAGCAGAGCTTATGCTTTAATATATTTGAGATGAACAAGTGTCACTTGCATATGGTGTGTCTTTTCAGATTGTTTGCTTTCCAGTCAAAACTGGTTTCTGACACCACACTCTCCTCAAGACATTCTTCATTTCGACGTTTCTCAGGGTGTAGATCAAAGGGTTGAACATGGGGGCAATGATGGTGTAGAAAAGAACAAACACTTTATCTTCAGGAAAAGTTGTGGCAGGTCTAATGTAAATAAATAATGCATGTACAAAAAACAGTGCCACAGCTAACTGCAAATGGAAAAAGCTTTGACGCAGCTCTCTGCAGGGTAAACCCTGATTGAACACAATATCAAAATGTAAGATATCATCAAGACCACAAAGATAACCAAACCCATCATGCCTGAACTGGCAATGACTAGGATTCCTGCTCTGTATGTATCAGCACTGGCCAGTTTCAGCAAAGGATACACATAGCAGAAGTAGTGATCTATCTCATTGGGGCCACAGAAGGGTAAATTGATAGTGAGCAGAAACTGGTCAAAGGGATGCAGAGATGCCTCATCACAGCAAGCAAGGACCAGGACATCACACCTCTTCCTGCTCATGATGACAGTGTAGTGCAGGGGCTTGTAGATGTCCAGGTAATGATCATAGACCATCACTGTAAGGATGAAGACCTCAATGCCGCCAAAGAAGTGCATGGTAAAGAGCTGTGTCATGCAGCTAGTATAAGAAATAGTGTTTTTTTCTGTCAACAAGTCTGTAATTAGTTTGGGCATCACTGTTGAGGTATATCATAGATCTGAGAGCGCAAGGTAATTAAGGAAGAAATACATGAGTTGGTCAATGAGCGACTGCATGTAACAGAGATCATTGTGAACAAGTTTCCCATTAAATAAAAAGATTTTAAAAAAGCACAAATATTTAATTTTCTTTTTCTGGGAAGGTCCCAATAGAATAAATTCAGTGATGTTATTGGCAGTTTCCATGGTCTAATGCAGTTAATGCTCAAAAGAGTTGGCTGACCGGCCAGGAGAGAGTGTGGTCTACAGTGTGAACTGTGGTCTATGGTTGGTGGCAAGGCTCCAGGATGTGTAAGTTCATTGAGGGTGGTGGGCCACACTGTGGGAGATGTTTGTGTGGGGTGTGGTGGGAGGTGTGGGAGGTGGGGAACATGAGAATCCCAGTGGGTTCCGTGTAATATTTTGGGTAATCTAAGCACCTCTTAAAATATATGTATATATATATATATATATATATATATAACATTTTTGTAAGCAAATACACATATATGCATATATATTTATATATCATTTTGCAAATGTTTGTATGTATTGTGAGAATTTTGATTTTTACCCATAATAAAAAAAAAAAAAAAAGAGTTCGCTGAAAAAAAAAAAATGACATGTCAACATCAGAAATATTGAAAAGCACAGTGCGAATCAGTGTTCATATTGTAGAAATAAATTCTTTTATTTAATCATCCATCCTGGATATATTTTAAAGTAATTAATTCTAAACTTTATATGAATAGGCTGAACATATAAATTAGACTATTTTGGAAGGGGAAAGATTTTAATAGCTGCACTTATTTAGGGAATGAAACAAAACGTGCATCCACTCTGTGGAAAGGATGCAAAGGCAAGCTTAGCTTGTATGCATTTCTTGTCCTGGAATAACTTGCCTTTTTGATATGCAGGACTAGGGTGAGGTGAGTAAGGTTGAGTTGTACAAGTGGAGGATAGGCTCCTGTCTTTATTTAAAATTCTGATATTTTGTTTATTGTGTAATTTTGCATTATTTATCTCAATTATTAAGTTGTTTGCACTCAATGTGAGTATCTCTTTGGCCTCATCTGAGATCCTAATCATGGATTAAAAAACATTATGTATTTAATAATATTATAGAGAATAATAAAAAATGATAGCATGAGAATGTAAATGGCTGTGATATCTCTTTTGATTTAAATAATTAGATTAAATAATAATGTTTTTATACATAAGATTGAGAAAAGAAGGCTCCCTACAAGGTGAGGCTAGAACAATGCACACATCTGTGAATAGCTCTTAGAATACATTGGACCTCAATTATTCATTATTTTAATAAACAAAGGGGAAGCGGCTGTGGCTCAATCAGTAGGGCTCCCGTTTACCATATGGGAGGCCCCGGGTTCAATTCCCGGGGCCTCCTGGTGAAGGCAAGCCCGCCCGCACGGCGTGGTTAGCTGACCCAGCAAGCACAAGCAGCAAGGGGGGGATAAATGAATAAATAAATAAAATCTTAAAAATAAATAAATAAATAAACAAAGGATTAACATGGGTTAATGAAAAACTTATGGTTTCCCTATTCTCCTGCTATTATTAAAGGTGAATGAATTATTTATTTTAGAAATAATAATTTCATAAATTGTCCTAAGGAGTATTTTTCAGAATATAGCATATATTCTTAGTATTTCTATAATCAGATAAAACATAGTAATTATTTTATAAATAATAACCTAAGTTTATATCACAGCTGCATTCAGTTCTCATTAATTTGCCAATTTGTGTTCATAGTTATAAGCTCACCTTATTGCCTTTTCCTGAGCTTAAAATCATTTTAATACTTTGTTCATAAGGTCCTTGAGGAACATGATTCTTATAGGAAACAATGGTATAAAATGCACTTAGAAGATTTCATTAATGAAGGAGTCAGGATTGTTTGAAACATACTCTATATCTGATGTTAAGTAGATTAAATACTGACAAAACAGGCAAATAAATAGATGACTCACTGATTCCTTTGTTTCCTTTCGTTTAATGTTCCTCCTGGCAGGTCCCAACTTACTATCACATACCCTTAGAATTCATAAGCCTCCTATGAAATTAGAGTTTACATTTCCAACACCTGCACCTTATTTCCAATTTGTTGTTAAGAATAAATTCACATGATCCTGAATTTCATGTTTAGGGGACTTAAAGAGAGAGCTTGGTAAGAGGAGCTACAAGGACTAGTTGAACACTAACACAAATTCACTAGGTATGTCTCCAGCCAGGTTGCTTCACTCCATCATCTGTTCACTAAAATAATAACACACTTGCCTTCTGTATAACACATGGGACTTTCCAAAAGCTCAAATCAACTGCATGCAATAAGAGCTTCAAAATGTTGACAGCAAAATAAAGACAAAATAATTCATTTATTCAAAAAAATATTTTGAACTTCTACTACATAACCTGCATCTTGCTAGGCAATAGGAACAGAGTTTTAGGCCAGGTATGGGAAATCTTACCACTCACGGCAGTTACATCAACAAACGCTCAAATTTAGCATCAAATAGGAGGATACTGCATAAATATTCTATATTTGTTAAAAAGATTCACACAGTAAATTTATGAAATACCAATAAATCTATAACTTGCATTTCTTAGTGGGCTCAATCATCCTGTCTCTCCTAACTCTGCACAAAAGCCCATCAACATCCTGGAAGGTACAGTCAATGTGCATATGTAGGAAGCATTAACACCAATATATTATACCCAAACAGGAACATTTACATTGATCTCAATCTTCCTTCTTACAAGTATTAGTCCTTCCTTGCATTCTTAAAAAAAAGTTTTGTTAATAATTGACTCCTTTATTTCATGAATACGTTTGAAGGATATGTTGGGTAACATATTTTTGTTCCGTTACTATTTGCACCCAATAGATAATTTTGACATCGGTTGGTGACTACACCAGGCCCCACCTAATAGTAAAGTCTCATAACAGCAGCCATATATCATGGCAGATTAGAGTCTCTAAATGTTGGTTCCTTTTATTACAACCACATTCAAAAGACAGCATTTGCTTGCCATCTCTAGCAAGCTTTCCTTGGCTCTTTAAACTTATGGAAATCTTTATCTCATTTAACACTCACTAAAATACTTCAAATATCTCCTCTTTCACAGTTTGAACAGCCAGGAAATTCATTCTTAATTTATTTCTCTGAGGCAGTTCTTCAGACACTCAGCAACAGCACCTTGATTTCTTCTTGCCATTCATAATTTAGCCTAATAGTCAGTACATAGATGTTGGATTCAGGCAAGAGATCAGAAAAGAATCATGGCTATATAGTCTGGGGCAAGGTAATAAATTTACCTGACACTCATTTCTCATCTTTTAATTTGTGCATTTCTAATATCAATATCCCACAGTTGTATATATTAATTTATTAGTCACATAGTGTGCAACAGGAATTAATCTTTTCTTTTTCTATTTGCCTTTCCTTACATTGCTGTGTATAAATTACATATCCAATATATAGTGACCAAAATAATAAATGAAAGTACATTGAAAACTTAAAATTAGAATAAAAATTAAAGTTATTACAGTTCAAATCAAATAGTGGTAATAATAGAGAATATTTATTTAGAAGCTTACAGCCTCCTAAATGCAACTGTCAGCACTTTACATGTAGTGACTCATATAATCCTTACAATCTTCTTATCAGCCTGCTTTGCAAATGAGAGAATCAAATAGTCTTTACAATTTGGATAAATGCTGATACAAATACAATGGCTATTTTTAAGGTGTATTTTAGTTCTTTTCTTACTATCTGGATACCAAAAATATATTTTTCAGTTTCAAATCTTTCTTGAAATTATTCTAGGAACATGATCCTTGTTATGTTTTCCTGCAACCCAAGTTTTCTCACCCAAATATTTCTTTCCATAGAGCTTCGAAGTATTCTCCTGTCACTCAGCAGAATTAATCTTATTTCCTTTCTCTTTACTGCTCACATTATTCTCTTCTTCTCCCATTAAATTTATTCCACATTTATTTCTAAGTTAAGGTGTTCTAAACCCATAATATTCCACACTATTAATTCACCCTCAATACATAACATCTGTAGAGGAGCAAAAGAGGAAGGAAGAAAGCAATGCATTTCTACTCTCTGCATTTCCTTAATTCCTTTTGAATTGTGCCTCTTTTTCATATTTATATTTTTCCCCTTTGCTTAAAATGCATATCACTCACTTGATTTATCTATCAACTTACTTTTCTCTACTACACCCCATATGTGACACCGAATAGAATTGCTATTATTTCCTTCATGTATTTTCCAAAATCATAAAAATGCCTGGTTCTAGTTGACATCTTCTGAAAAATATAGAATTAATCACTTGCTGAATTTTACTTAGATAATGGGAAGTTATTATTAAAAATGTTTTTTGTTTTTAGGATTAAATAAGATAAATGTGCTTGAACAGCGTTTTGTTTGTTTGTTTATTTTTTTTTAATGTTGCTTACATAATTTGTTAGGCTACTTTTTGTCTATTGTTTTATTTTTTGAAGTTGAATTAAAGTTTTAAAAAAAGTTTGCATAAGCTCAAAGGATAAAGGGAAAATGCACATTTCAAAAGAAATAGAAGTACTTACAAGAGAACAATGCAATTATCTTGTATATGAAAACTTTTATCTTTTATTTGAAAGTAATACTTATTTCTTATGGGTTAGTTAGAATTTTACTTACCAGCTGAGGAACTCATTAGATAAATTCATTTAACTCTGAATTAAATGTAGTTTTCAGTGTTTAGAATACAGTTAGAATAAATGTTTACCTTCACTGCTAAAGACTAATGAATTTCACCATATATTGAGGTTGTCCTGGGTCTTCCCTGATTTTGTCTGCAGAGGGAAGCAGTCTCTCCTGCTTTTGCAATATCATTACTGGTATTTATCAGCACAATATATGCTTTTCAAAATACTGAGTTTTATAATTTTAGTTATAAATATGTATTTTAAAATATTAATTGTATGTGTAGTTGTGAGTGTGTTTATATATATATATAATTCTATTTCCATTTCTGTAACAATTTATTTATATATATATAGAGAGAGAGGGAGAGATAATTCAAAACTCAAAATAAAATGAATTCCTTTATACCACAAAACCAGTTAAGAAATAAAACATTACCAGTACCTTCAGAGTGTCTTGAAAACCCCTTCCCCAACGTATCCCCTCTCTCCCACTGAAAGGTAACTTATTTCTGAATTATCCATTAATAAGTCTCATATTAATTTTACATTGATAGAATCAATATATAGCATGAGTCAATTATTTTCTAATTTTACCTGTTTTTGACCTTAAATCTTCTGTGAATGAATTTTTTCCTCAAAATTATATTTTTGAGTTTCATTTATCTGATGCATATATTTACTTAACTCATTTTTCCTTCTGTAGCATTTCTTTGTATGAATAATATTCAATTTATTTATCCATTCTTCTATTATTGAACAATTTGTCTCCCACTTTATTTCCTTTCTTTATTCTTGTTATTATTTTTTGCTAATATAAACAATGCTACTATGAACATTCTTGAAATTACTTCTAGGTGGAAATCTTTAAGAATATCTATTGATGTATAAATAATATTTGAGTTGCTGAATAATAGGAAATGCATACATTCAATTTAATATTTAATACCTTTACAATCAGGTGGTATAATTAACACTCTCATGTGCAATACATGAGAATTTCAATGTTCTCATATCCTTGCCACCCCATAGTCTTTTGTACCTTTAAATTTTGCCAGACTGATGGTGGTTAAATCTTATTACACTGTGATTTTAATATTTATTTTTATGATTACTAATCATCTTTTCAGATATTTACAGTTGATTTGGATTTTCTTTCTTGTTAAATGTCTGTTTTCATATTTGACCATCTTTTTTCAAATGGCTTCTTTACCTTTTATCTCAATTGGAGTATTTATATATTTTGGATACCAATCCTTAGTAAGTTATAATCTTCCAGTTTATATATTTTTTCCCTTCACTTTAGGATAATTTTTTAATAAAAAAGTTCTTAATTTGAAACATTAAAACTCCCATTTTTATGTTTATCTTTTGTTTCATTTGAGGACTCATTCACAATAATAAGAGGATAAATGTATTCACATAATTTTTTTCAAAAAGGTAAGTTTTCCTTTTACCTTTAAATACATAATCTATTAGGAAATAAATTGTTATATGGTGTGAGATGAGACTAAATTTCTTTTTTTATACTTTCCTATATGGAAAATGTCTTGTTCAAGCATAAATAATTGTTTTATTGTTGGTCATTATCCCACCACTAAACTGCAATTTCTCTTGTGTCATATATAATGATCATGCATGAGTATGTTTCTGAGCTATTTTTGTTATACTAGACCAAGTTTTTCTATTCCTGTGCTAATATTACATTGTTTACTCACATATTGTATAATAAATGATGATATTTGTGAGGACCAATCTCCCTTCCTTCTCTTTATCCATCTGGTTTCTCATGGCTTTAATGTCCTTTGATATTCTACATATAGTTACAATAAACTGAATGAGTTCCCTGAGAAATATTTCTCTGAAATTAATTATAATTGCACTGAATATTTAAACCAATTTATGAAAAAACTCTGCTATTCAATATAATATCTCCTATCTAAGAATAAAATACAGCAGCTCCCTATTTCTTTAAGTCACTCTCATGGCTTTAAAAAGAAGGTTGTAGTTTTGTGCATATACTGTGACATACTTTTCTGAGTACTTTACATGTTTGTTTTCTGTTATACATTGTATTTTGCAAAGATTTATTTTCTGTTGACTGCTCTCATATATAGAAATTGTTGGCAAGCAAATACTTGCTGCACTATGCACACAGGAGTCAATTTCATGACTTGGGCTTTAGAGAAAAGGAAAAGCTTTATTACACGATCAACCATCAAAGATACAGGAGGTAAGACTCAAGGTTCAAATCTGTCTCCCTAACTTGAGGAGCAAGGGAGGTTTTATTGGGATAGGAGGTGGGTGTCGCAATGGGAAGGTTAGCTTGGTGTGAGTTGATTGGTTAGACACAGATTTTTCCATGTATGGTAAGGAAGGCTCCAGACCAAATTTCCTTTGTTGAAGGACCCCTTGCATTGGATTTGATAATGATGCCTCCCAATTCATGCAACTTTGGTTCTGAGGAAAGATGCTTTTTGTTGGTGTCTTGGAGGTCATCTAAGGATGCTAGTCTGTATTTCTGCACATGCTGAGGTTACATAACTTTCACTTGGCCACCTAAAAAACAAGCTCAAGAAGAAAAGTTACAGATAGGAAAAATTACAAAAGTTACAGATAATCAAAGATGCTACTAATGGTTTCAAAATGAAATTGGCCTTTGCAAATTAGTCCTTTTTCTTAAAATTTCAAGTGGTTACTTCATAATTATTTTGATGTAGTCACAGCTTATTTTTCTATGTAGATATACACATCAATTTTGAATAACAGTTTCCTAAGTTCCTTTGTAATTCTTGGATTAAAAAAAAAAAAACTTTTCTGTTTATCATAAGACGCTGCCAGAACCTCCAAAACAACATTGAATAAAAAGGGTAACAATAGACATCCTTGACTTGATCTTTATTAAGTGGAATGTGTTTTACCTTCTCAACATAATATATATTCATTCTAAGTTTTCTTTTTTCTTTTTTTCAGAAAACCTGTATCAGATGTAAGAAATATTCTTATAAGTTTTTCTGCTAAGATTTTCTACCCCATTTAAAAAAATTTTTTTGAATAGAAACAGATTTTTTCTCCATTAGCATGTGAATCTCAAATGTAGTAGGATCTGTTTTTGGTAAACATATATCAGTCATGTACAGATGAATTCACTTTGTTCATTTTGCTAGTATTGTGTTTGAAAGTTATATCTATATTCTTAAATGAGATTGGACTATAATCCCTTCCTTGTTTATCTTTGACATTAAGGTTATAATGTTTTATAAAGTGAATTAAATAAACATTTCTTCTCTATTTTCTGAAGGAGTTTAGAGGATCAAAATGATATGTTTCTTCAATATTTAATAAAAACTGCTACAAAAGTTTATATACCTAATGTTTTATATTTTTAAAACTGTTTACTTTTATTTTACATGTTTACAGAAACTTTTAGATTTTCTTTGAATCTGTGAATAACTATTGTTATGTCATGTTTTTAATTTTTTAATTTTTTAATGAATTTGAATAGACTTACATTAACTGTAGTTGTCTACTCAAATGCCATTTCTTAGTATTTTACAAGATATACATTGCTCAATATGTGTTTGTGAATACAGATTTTTCGAAGGTTTAGAAAATTATATGGTACATGATTTTATATTGTCTTAAATCCCAATAGATCTAGTGTATGATTTTGTAATCAAGCATGTTAATACAATCTAGAAAATATTTATTGACACTAAAGGAGATCCATAAGTTTTATAAATAGTTTTGCATTAGTTAAGTTTCCCTTCAAACTTAAAGGAAAGAATGGTTTTCCAGAGAATTTTGGGGTAGGGAATCATGTATAAGAAATTGTGTACATGTAATAAACTTCTTAAGGTGTTCATATTTTAGATTGCATGGGTTTTTTTCTATTTTTTCATTCATTTTTTTGTGTTATTATTCTTTAATTTATTTGTATTCTACTTATTTTCTAGTTTCTTCTGTTGGATGCTTAGCTCATTAATTTGGAACCTCTGATATTTCTGTTGTAGCCATTTAGTGTTATAAATATTCATCCAATAATGCATTCATTTAGTAATTCCTCAACTAATTTTATTTTAAAGGACTTTCATTGAAATTTAATTCACATAGAGCAAACTACACAATCATAAAGGGCACAGGGTGAATTTTTACAGCATGAACATGTCCAAATCACCACCATATAGATTAAAAGATAGAACATTTGCAGAATCACTAAAGGTTCCTTCCTCTAGTCACCAAAAGTAACTGCTATTCTGACATCTAACAACAGATTAGTTTTACCTATTTTAAACTTCATATATATGTACTTGTAGAATATTTACTCTTTCATTCTGTCTTTTTTCTGCATTATCATAATTGTGAGATTGTGACACTTTTCTATATCATGGGCAGTGATAATTTCTTAATATCATTGTTGATATTTTATTGTATGAATATTCCACCATGGACTTACTCTTTCTACATTTGAGTTATTAAAAGCATAGGACTAGGGGAGCCAATGTGGCTCAGTGGTTGAATGCCGGCTTCCCACATACGAGGTCCTGAGTTCAATCCCAAGTTCCGGTACCAAAAAGGAAAAAAAATTTAAAAAAATAGATGTTTGGGACTATTCCATCAATGCTCTCTAAAGTCCATCTTTTTTGGTGAACATATATAAACATTTCTGTAGAGTGTATATATAGAATTGGATTTCTAGGACATAGGAACATGGTATTGGTCAATTTTTATCAATTGTATTCTAAAGGATGTTGTTTGGTTGTATGGATTTTCACTCCACCGGTAATGCATGAGTCTTCTAATTGTAGCAAATTCTTGCAAATACATGTTAAATTTAATCTATACATCTGTTGGCTGATGTTTGAAAGTCATCTCTTGACTCGAGGACAAGACAGGGCTGAATATCAGCCTCATCTATGCATATATCATTATGTTCTGGTCTCTTGGCTATCCCAGCCTTGTTTACTTTGATGGCTTTCTGAATCTTTAAACAGTCATCCCATTCCCACTACAAAACCCAGTATTCTGGATGTCCTTGTCAGAAAGTTTGGCCAGATGCAAGTTATAATGGCACATTCCATGAATTTATAAAATGCCTTATTCATCATCTTTTTACACATCAAATATTGAGTTTTGTCAAATAACTAATATCATAGTAAGAATAAATGTGGCAGTGCATGCAACTCCAAGGAATACACTTGTCTTATCATGAACACATTACTATGTTGTAGATGGTATGATAGAATCGTAGAATATCTTACTGAACATTAAAGTATCAATTCAGAGAAATCACCTTGAAAATCTTGGGCTTTATCTTTAAGAATGTATTGACCAATATATAATGTTGTTTCTCCGTAGACAGAATAAACTGCTATTGGTATCAAGGGAGGAAAGTTCAAGTAACGCCTTTTACTATCACACTAGAAATACACTTAGAGGATTTTTGCTTTTTCTCCCACCATCTTCAGGTCAACTAGTTTCTAGGACTAAGTTACAAAGATTTTATGTTTTCAACTGGGAACACAGCAGTTATTTTATTGAATTAGTAATTGAAAATACCATCTGGAAATTTGGGGCTCCTCACACCTTTATTAAACAAAGACACTGAAGTGGCTGGATTGATTGATACTGATGAGCAGAGGACATTTGGTGGTTGCATCAAAATGAGTGCAGAGATGAACAATATCCTCTATCCATGAACTTCTCTAAGGCATCTCTTAAAATTATCAAGACAAATGCAAAATATAATGAAAAAATAAAGTCACAAATAATGTAAGCTTAAAAGACTCAAGTTTCATGACTAATTGCAGCACCAAGAACTGTTGTAACAATTTATATTTTTCTTTGCTCATTAGATTTATATATGTATAAATGTATGTTTATATCTATGTACACACACATATATACTCACATATATATATATATATATTCTTAAATGTTCTCTATTATTTCAAATAATACATTTTTAGTAGTTAATTTTGCAGTCTAATCCTTCTGGTACAGATTCTTCATTTTCAGCTCAGCTGGTTCAAAGTCATAATTACAAAAAGATTATGCTTTTATAGAGGAAATCAGAAATGATTTTATTGAATCGGTAAGTGAGAATGCAACCTGGACATTTTGAGCTCCTCATCCTCCTACTAAACCAATCAACAAATGAGGGGATGTATTGATTGGTACTGATGACCAAGGGAAATATGGCTGTTTCAACATAGTGAGGGTCGATGACTAATATGTGCAACCCAAGGTATTCTCTAAGGATCTCCTAAAATTTCCAAGACAAATAGTAAGAGGTAATGAAAAATAAAGGAAATACAGTCAGGATCACTGAGGATTTAGAAACTCAAGAATATTAGATAATGGATCAAAAATAGGAAGATTATGTAATGAATGAGAAATGGATGTCAGCCTGAGAGCAAAGGGAAAGAGGAGCATAAACTAGAAGAAATAAAGATATAAATGAATCTGATGACCAATTACAGCAACAAGGGCTGTGGTAGCAATGCATAATTTCCTTTGATTCTTACTTTGTATATATATATGAACTAATAAATTGTACTTATTTTATATGAAATATTTTTGATAGTTAATTTTACAATCTAATGTTTATGCTACACATAATTCATTTGTGATTGTAATCTGAAGAGAAATTGACATTTTAATCAACATTATTTAGAGTCATTGTGATGTTAAGCTAATGTGTCAACTGGGCCACGTAATTGCGCCTAGTTGTTTGGTCAAGCAAGCAATGGACTAATTGTAATACAAGGATATTTGTGGACTTTAGTCATCAGTGAGTTTACTGCATAGATGGCTGATTACATCTACGATCAACCAGGGAGTTTGCCACCAGCAATGAGTGACGTTTTGTCCAATCAATTGAGTGCCATAAAAGGGGAAGTGATTTCAGCATTCAGAGAGATTTTCCCAGCTCTTCTTTGGACAGTCAATGTCTCCTGGAAACTCATCAAGGACATTCATTGGACTTTCATTGGAGCCTCTGATTTGAAGCCTGCCTGCAGAATCTGGACTTGTGCATCCCCATGATCACGTGAGAGAATTTTATAAAATATCATACTATTTACAGATTCTCTGTTGATTCTATTTCCCTAGAGAACTCTGATTAATACAGCCATATACCAAGATTTGGGGGATGATATTTTTCCCATTTTTGGGATAGTGGATGAGAATATCTTTATAGAAGCATCTTGATCAGTATAAACAGAAAGATGTTTCTGTTTTATTAGGAGCTTCAAATTGTATAGAATAATGTTTATGAATACTGAGTAGCCAAAGTGGTTAAATGTTTCACTCATTTATCTATTAGCCTCAGCTGGAAATTCCACCTTTCTAAGCTCTGCTTTTTGATACTGGACTTGGGAGTATAAAAATGTCATTTCTCCTCTTATCAGATGTTTCCAGTTAGATATTGTCAAGAGAATTACAAGAAGAACAGAGAAAAGACTTCCTTATACTGTCAGAATTAATAGTAAAAGTAAGGTGGATTTGAGGTAAATAAGTGAAGACAGTGAAGGAAAACTAACCATGACAAAATATGTCAAATATGCCTAACCAGAAAGAGCTCTTGGCAAGAGTTGAAGACACTGATCTATAACTTGAGGTTGGATTTTGCATACTCTTGAATAAAATTTATCTCTCATTCAAGATCTACTTTAGGGCTCAGGATTGAGCACACACCTATTTAGCAATGCTTAGAATGAAATTCAGCAATGGCTTTCAAATAAACTACTTCCCTTCTAAAAAGAAACGATGGCACCATACTTTTCTTAAGGCATTCTTCAACTCTAGGTTTCTCAGAGGGTTGAACTTGGGAGCAATAATGGTGCAGAAAAGAGAAAACACTTTACTTCTGGAAAAGTTATGGCTGTTCTAATGTAAATAAAAAGAATAGGTGCAAAGAATAACACCACAACTGTTATGTGAGAACTGCAAGTAGAAAGAGCTTTGCTGTGGCTTTCAGCAGGATGAAAGCTGATGATGTATAATATCAGGAAATAAGATACCATCAAAATCACAAAACTAACCAAAACAATAACACCTAAATTGACAATTATCAAGAGACCAAATCTGTATGTATAAATGGAGGCCAATTTCAGCAAAAGCTACACATCACAGAAGAAGTGCTCTATCTCATTGAGACCACAAAAGGGTTAGAAAATGGTGAGAAGAAATTGGTTGGCAGAGTGTTCAAATCTCCCAGTACAATAAGCTGTGATGATCACATTACACCTCTGCCTGTTCATGTTGACAGTGTAGTACAGGGGCTTGCAGATGGCCACTTAGCAGTCATAGGCTATCCCTGTGAGGATAAAGATTCCAATGTCTGCAAAGAAATGTGTGGAAAAGAGCTATGCCATGCAGTTATAATTGGAAATGTTTTTCCTTTCTCCCAGTAAGTCAGTCATTAGTTTGGGCATAATGGTGGATGTGTACCAAAGGTCGGAGAGTCAGAGGAAATTAAGGAAGAAATACATGGACTGGCAATTAACTGCATGAGATAGAAATCATTATGAGCAAGTTTCCCATTCAAATAACAAAGTAACAAAATAAAAGTAATATGAAACATAATATATCTGTGGGCCTGTTTTGAGAAAGTCCCAAGAGAATAAACACAGTGATATTATTCCTATTTTCCATGGTCCAATTGAGTGTAACAGGTACCTGAAATCACGTAATACAATGTCAGAAATGTTTGTGGAGAATATTTATGATTATACACAGCTCATGAGCTTATGTTTAATAACATGATTCCAGTTTCACAGAAAATGAAATTCTGATATTTAATAAAAGTATCTTTCCTGTTTTTCTCATGATGATTTCCATAGGTCTTTCAGAATATATGTTCAATCTCGACAATAAAAATGAATGCATTCAATCAAACAGAAACTTTTAAAAAAGCCATGTAGATAAAAAAACATTTTCCAATTCCAATGGAAATACAAACTCAACTATGTACTTAGGAAGAATGTCACTCTGGATCCTTACTCACTCAAAATTTGTGAAAAATGCATGTATATGTCGTGCATTGTCTTTGTTTAATGGTGCAGAAGCAAATGCAAAGATTTCCTGGTGGTCACAAATGGAATATTTTCTACCTAAAAATAATTTTGGAATGGGGTAGAAAATAAAATTAAAGATTAATATAATGATACATACATGTTTAATAAGTAGAAGGAAAAAGTTCTCTGCAAGAAACCAACGCAAATTATTTGATTAATATTTTAAATTCTTGTTTACCTTTTTCTTGGTAATGAGAAATGTTGATATTACACAACAGAAGTATATTTATACCCATTGGCATTTTAATGAACATCATATACTTAAATGGACCACAGAATAAAGCATTAGTTAAAACAACAAGAAAGAAGCATAAGGCAGTTTTACCTTGACGGCATTATTTAATAGTACCACAATGTGTGAATTTTGGAACCACTCACTTTATCTATAAATGTTGTCTTCTATTTAAAATGGTGAATTTGTTACATTGTCATAAATAGTTGTAAAGATCAAAACAATCAATAAACAACCATTGCCTTATGAATCATAGAAATATTAAAACCTGATTTTTATCAAAATATTAGTGCTAACAAATCAGTATTCTAGTACTTGTCAAGAGCACTGCCTTATAAATTTGACTTCCGTACAGAAAAGAAAATTGTAGAATCATAAAATCATTTTGCGCAGTAAGAAAACTTTGAAGTCTATTAATTAAAGCCCTTTCTTCTTAATAAAAGTGTCTTTAATAATAGTGAAATATAGAATGAAAAACTGTTTTTAATCTCTTCATCATCTAGCAAATATTATTATATTAAACCAATAGCTTTTGATTTATGTAAATATAGCCTATGTAGTTCGGGTTGAACAGAGTTTCTGTTAACTTAGTTTGACAACACTGATGGAAAATTAACATAGACTAGTAAACATATGGTGCAAGAGTTTTTACTATAAATTTTGACCATAATCTAAATCATTAATACTCATCACCTTTCCTAAAAATCTGTGATACATCTTTGGCCCTAATCTTAGAGCTATCTTTCCACAGCAATTAATTACCTTCTCATCTCTCTGTTTTACAGATTATATTAACCATGTTACCATCAAAATGAAAAAAATTCCATTGCAATGAAGATGGAGCTGTAAGACAATTGAATTTATTTCTAAGATGCAGTTTTAAGATTTAGAATTAATTTATAAACAAATCCTTGATGATTAAGTTTTCTCAATATACATCCATGTATACTATGTAAATATTTCCTCACCTTTAAGTTAAAAGAGTATTTTTTTATTTTGAAATAATATTTAAAATATTGTTTTGAACACTCAGTGTAATTGCCTATTCATTTTCATGGACATAAAAGGAAACATTATTTTAATCAAGTGCAAGGAAATAAAACCCACCTTAATTGTTCTCTTCCCAACCTTCCACTGGAAATGAAATGAGAAAATTATGCTTGACACATGAGATTAAGATTCAGGAAAAATTAAGATTATTAGAGTACTCTTGCTGCTTTGTTTCCAGGCCAGAGGGTGATCAGCCCTGCTGCAGCCCGGGGAGCGACACGAGCTAGTTGTGGACCGTCCGGCGTGCACTCCGGGAACGGCGGGGGGGTGAAGAAGTTGTCAGGAGAGCGCAGGCCCGGCTCCCTGGTCTTCACGGAGGTTAAGGAGAAGTTGTCACAGGGTCGCCGTTTGGTGCCCTGTGGTCTCCCTGACAGTACTTAATGAAGAGACACCACTCACTTGCTTGCTGGAAGGTAAGACCTTTATTCAGGGAGAGCTGCGCAGTTTTATAGGCAGAGTTGGGCGGGGGTGAGCGTGTTGTCTTCTGATAGGGCGAAGCTGTTGCTGGGCGTGGGGGGAAGATTTGGGAGGGAGGGGGGAGGCTAGAGGAGAAGGCCAACATGTCCAAATAAGGTTATGGCTGTGAGGGAGTGCTGTGATAGGCTGCGGTGAATAGGGAAGTTGGGTTCGGGGAAGAGAGAAGTTGGCTACGGGAAGCGGGTGGGGCGTAGCGCCCCACAGACACCTGTGGCAAGGTTTGGTAAACATTACCTCATACTCTGGCAAAGACAAATAAACATCTATCTGCATTTAATGACACAAAATTAGTATCCCTGCTAATTAAGTGTGATCTGAATTCTCACTAGACAATTTTATTAAAAAGTGTCTGAAACACCAGTTTTCTCCATTCCCAAGGCCAGAGGTGATGATTATTTCCCCTCTTGGAAATCCTTTCTGTTGAATTAGCTTTCCCTTAAAAATAATGAATCTTCCTGTATAAACTGCCACTTATTTTCTAGATCCTTAATTTTAGAATGGAGAGGAACACAGTTTCTATTGTGGACTTAGCCATCAATTTTAATAGTGAACACTGCAAATGATTTGATTTCCTTCCAAAATAACTTCTCCATTCAAAATATAGAGACATGATCTCCTTTAAGCTCTGAGCTTCAAATTTAAAAATAGATAAAGGAGGGAGTGGGTGTAGCTCAGTGGTTTGAGTGCCTGCTTCCCATATGCGAGGTCCCAGTACAATCCCTGTTACCTCCTAAAAAATTTAGATAAAGGAGATCTTTGAAAAGGTAAATGTCATAATATTTATGTAATAAAATTAGAATCTTATTCAATTTGATACTCATACAAGTGTAACAGTATTTTAGAGAGGTAAAAATCCCTTAAGGCTTACCTGGATTGATTATATACAAAATACCTCATTTTTCTTAGCAAATCAGAACAGAAAAGCAGAATTTTCTGAGCCCAGAGTACAAATTAATGAACCACAAAAGAGGTACATCTAAAGCAACATTAAATTTAATGATAAAACCCTCACTTTTTCTATTAGCCTACTCATTTTACATAAAACCATGTAATCTCCACAATTATTGGCATTGAAGTATTTCAGCTGTTCTAATCTTCATATGTAGGTGAAAATGGGATAATAAATTAAGTAAATCCTCTAAATCTATAAAAATATAGGTAAAACTCAAGCAAACTTCAAACTCACCCTATTCCTTTCTCCTTCATATGTAGGAGAAGTCATTACCATCATAAACATCACCAGCAAGAATGGCAGTTAACAAAGTCCAGGGAGATAAGATAAACACAGATTCCAGTTCAGAAATACTTCCGTTTGATTTTTATTGACCTTTTAGGAGTCTTTGGGTAAGTTTGTCAGGTAGTTGATGTTTGCAGGTACATTTTTTTCACTTTGTTTTCTCACTACTTTATAATGTGCAAATAACTTTTTCTTAACACTTTGCTGACTTTCTACCAAAATTTTTAATATTTTCTTTCATCTTTTTAGAATATCACATCATAACAATTTTAGGCAATTCTTTGAACTTATTGCTATATTAATCACAAAGCAAATCTATGAAAATCAGAGATTATCCCTTTAACTCTGTTTAACAATCAATTACGTATAGTAAGGATAAACTAAGGAGTCAAAAATAAATTATGTGGAAGCAGGTGTAGCTCAGTGATATTGAGAGCATGCTCCCCATGTACCAGATTTGAGATTCAATCACTGATACCTCCCATAAATAAATAAATAAATAAAGCTTATATCACCCATTCAGGCAGAATATAAGAAGGAAAGATACTTTACCACACAGATTCATCTAATCCTTCTTCTATTATTGTGGATTCCTTCCTATGCTTTTCTTCTCAGTGTTTTCTTTTTATTCCTCATTGAAATGCTAGTCTTTTTCCTAGTCTTCAGATTATTTAATTTCAGCTTCTTAAATTCATATTCCCCCCCATTAGTGATATTAAAAATATGCACTTTCTAATTCCTCCTACCATTCATAGATGGAAAGTATGAACAATATTAGGGACAACTGGCAGATGTCACTCAGCCAATGTTCATTCAAATAATGGCAGGACATACACTCATAGAAACAGTTTGAGGACGTATAGAATAATTTGAATATCCAAGATATCAAATGAGCTCTGCATTTCCATCACTAAATTGATACCTAGAGGTATCCAGACTCACATAATTAGCTAAATACTGTGTAAACTCTAAATTCTAAAGTTACCTTTCTCTCATTTTAAGACATTGACTATCCCTTGCATGCTGTTTGGAACTACTTTCCAAATAATAACTCACCAGTTGGATTTCTTTTAGATTCAAGTTATCCATCACACTGTGCAAAGATAGAATCTGGATTATAATAAGTATTCAATGTACAATTAGCCTAGCTACCCGTGATTGAGGCATCTTTCTCATTAGATAGTCCTCCTGGGCTCCAATGATTTAATATTCCTGCTCTCTATGCAAAGTCTTTTTTTATGAAAGCAAATTTGTGGGTTTTTTTCTTTGAGCATCTTTTACTTTCTATAGTTTCCTTTATATTGTCCAAGATGAAAAGAATAGCTTTAGGGCCTCATATTAGATAATGGTGTTCATCTCTCCTCAAAGTGGCTTTATTGTGCTTCCCGAGAACATTATAATGGGTTTTGTTTATTTACAAGTATTGTTTTAGTAAATTTCCTAAAAATATATGTAATCATAGAAATTCAATGTTATTCTGCATAGAATTAGAAAACTCCTACCAGAAAAATTTGAAAACAAAACAAAACACTTGAATGCATCTTAAGTCTTGGTAATACACCACAAAAATTTATTAAAATCCTATTTCAATCACACATTGGGATCAATGATTCATCAAATAACTCATTTTTCTTGTACATATCATCATTTAGAAGGGTAATGAAAGGGTTCTTTGGGGTTGCTTTCCTTAAGAAAATATTAGCAATGTAAACATATTTGACCATGAGTTAAGAATGAGGGATAGGCAGTTGGTTAATAAGAACAGAGGGGAGGAGGGGCCAAGATGGCATTAGTGTAGGAGGGCACACACTGCAAGCTCCCAGAGCAAGGCAGATTGTGGATGGGGTCCTGCCCGGGGATCTGTGCTGTGCACGCATGGAGTGAGAAGCTTGGGACATCTATCTGCATGGATCAACGGCGTGGAGAGAAGGTAGAGATTTGTGAGTTTTAAGGCTGCTGGTGGTGGTTGGCACAGACGGCTGAGCCCTGTGGTTAGGGAGAAAAATAAATAAATAAATAAAATGGCCACTTGGAGCCGCGAACAGGGCAAAAAGTTTTATTTTCTGGGGATTTGGTTGCCTGGCACCCCTTGGACGTTGTGTGAACATAACAACTGAGCTAATCGGCACCCGGTAAACTGGAGGGGGGATTCTGGTCGGGGGGCAGAGCTGATTTCCCTAGCGGCCCAGGGATAAGACGAGGGCTGCTGTGGAGAAAGGAAGAAGGGACATTCCCGAAAAGAGGGATGGTTCTGTTGGAGGACAAGGAAGGGTATTTTTTATTTTTATTTTTCGACATCGATCTGGCTGCCTGCACTGCCCCATAGCTTTGGGGAGCAGATAAGCCGACCTGAAGCAGCATCAGGTTGAGAGCAGACGCGAATCTGCACTCAAACTGATTTACTTAGCAACCTGCTGACGCTGGTGCTCGGCTCCAGAAGGGGCAGAATCCGCTGTCTTTAGCACTCCGCACTGACTAACATCAGAGCTACAGCTACACTGGGGAGTCCAGGGAGTGGGACGTGCTTGGTTAATTTCCACAGGCCCAGCTACGGTCCATCCGTAAGGGGGTTGGTCTAGAGGAGGAATTATTTTGGGTCCTGTATTTTGCTAAAAAAATAAAAATTATTTTTAAAAAAGTGAGGTCACTTCAATAAATGAAAAATAAATTCTTTTTAATTTAGTTTAATAGCTAAAAGCTGCTTCAGGACCTGCATATAGAACCCTGCGGGGAAATTGATTGATAAACACAAGTAGGCAGAGAGGATAAATGTGGACCCTAGGGGAATCACTGACCCCCATTAACTCTGTTTGACTGCTTGCCTGAGTGGATCTTTGGTTTCTCTCTGTTTCTTTCTGGTCTCTTGCTTTTCTTTCCTCTTTCCTCCCCCCTTTCTTTTTTCTTCCATTTTTTAAAAAATCAGGTGCTGCTAGGTTGTCACTTCTTTGCTGTGCTTCTTTTTCAGTAATTTCCCACTCACTGTATATATTGATTCTGTATTACAAACTATCATTTATCCTTCCTGCATCTTTCTGCCTTCTTTTTTCTATTGTGCCTCTAAGATACAACATTTTTTTCATAGGCCCACAACTTAAGGGTATCAATTTCTATTCCATCTATTTTGTTTTCTTCTTTTTTTATTAGTATTAACTTTTTCCTTTCAGACTTTTCTTTACTATTTCTCTCCCTCCTCATAATTCTAGCCTTCTAAATCACTATATATATATTCCTCCATTTGTTTTCCCAGTCCATTGTAGGAACTCCATTTTTTCCCCTAGTACACTACACTGCCTACACAAGTTAAATATTAATCTCATTAAGTCTCATTTTGCCCCACTTCTAAATTTTATCAATATTACTATTATCCTTCTGCCTTCCTTACATCTTTTGATTCCTCTGGCCCTAACCTTTTGCCTTCAAGGGAACATAGAAATAAGTAAAGAAATAAAATAAGAAGAAAAACTGTGAAAGAGAAAACTTAACTCACATGCAGAAGCAAGAGCCAAATAAAACTCTAGAGCATAGAGAAAAGCTAATCAACAGAACAAACCCATCAAGATAATATGATGACCAGAGGGCAACAAAAAATACAAATGACTCTGAGAACCTGGAAAACATGGACCAGTCCAATGGACAAAATAAAAACAAGGAAAAGATGCAGAACATTGAAAAACTAATCAAAGTTATCCAAACAAATATCATGGACCAACTTAAAGAACTGAAGGAAGAGATTAAAGATACAAAGAAGACACTGGGAGAACATACTGAAGAAATAGAAAACATGCCTAAAAAGGTAATGGATATGATGGTGAACAATGGCACAAGCCAAGAAATGAAAAAGATGCTGGACTCATATAACAGCAGATTTGAACAGGCAGAGAAAGGAATTAGTGATATGGAAGACAATACATTTGAAATCAAAGAGATAGTAGAACAGATAAACAAAAAGATAGAAAAAATCCAGCATGGACTCAGGGAATTAAGCGATAATACAAAATGCACAAACATACGCATTGTGGGCATCCCAGAAGGAGAAGAGAAGGGAAAGGAAACAGAAGGAGTGTTGAATGAAATAATGGCTGAAAATTTCTCAAAACTATTGAGAGAGATGGATGTGCAGATCCAGGAAGCACAGTGCACCCCAAATAGTATAAATCCCAACATGCCAACAACAAGACATATAGTTGTCAAAATATCCAATGCTCAAGACAAAGAGAAAATACTCAAGGAAGCGAGGGAAAAGAGAACCATCACATACAAGGGAAGCACAATAAGATAAGTGCTGATTTCTCAGCTGAAACCTTGGAGGCAAGAAGACAGATTTATGACATACTCAAAACACTAAAAGAAAAAAACTTCCAGTTGTGAATTCTCTATCCAGCAAAATTGGCATTCAAAAATGATGGAGAGTTCAAAATATTCACAAATAAACAAAAATTAAGAGAGTATGCCAAGAAGAAACCAGCATTTCAAGAAATACTAAAGGAATATCTACAAGTTGAAAGGAAAAAACAAGGGAGAGAGAGTTGGAGGAGAGTTTAAAAACAACTGAAAAGACAAAAAGAGAAACAAAACAACATATGACATACATTAACCCAAAGAAAAAATGACTGAAGTAAGAAATTTGTTACGAGTTTTGACACTGAATGTTAATGGATTAAATTCACCAATCAAAAGACACAGATTGGCAGAATGGATAAGAAAATATAATCCATCTATATGCTGTCTACAAGAAACCCACCTTCGACCCAGGGATTCAAGGAGGCTGAAAGTGAAAAAAAGGGCAGAAGTAGCTACTCTTTTATGAGACAAAATTGACTTTAAATGCAAAACTATTGTAAGAGACAAAGGTGGACACTACATATTAGTAAAAAGAGTAATCTCTCAAGAAGAGAGAACAATCATCAACATTTATGCACCTAATCAGGGTGCCTCAAAATACGTGTGGCAAACTCTGGAAAAACTAAGAGGAGAAATAAATGCCTCTACAATTATAGCAGGGGACATCAACACAACACTATCATCATTAGACAGAACATCTAGACAGAGAATCAATAAAGAAACTATGGCACTCAACAATACATTAGAAGACTTGGACTAAATAGACATATACAGAACACTACAACCAAATACAGCGAGATTTACATTCTTCTCTAGTGCACATGGAACATACTCCAAAATAGACCACATGCTAGGCCACAGAACAACATTCAATGAAATCAGAAAGATTGAGATTATACAAAGTAATTTCTCTGAACACAACAGAATAAAGTTGGAAATCAATAAGGGCCAGAGAAACAGGTTAGGCACAAGGATATGGAAGTTAAACAACACACTCTTAGACAAACAGTGGGTCAAAGAGGAAATCTCAAAAGAAATCAGTAACTACCCTGAAACTAATGAAAACGACAACATAACATATCAAAACTTTTGGGATGCAGCAAAAGCAGTACTGAGAGGGAAGTTCATAGCCATAAATTCATATATTAAAAAAGAAGAAAGAGCTAAAATTGAAGACCTAACTGCACACTTGGAGGAATTGGAAAAACAACAAAAAACTAAACCTAAAGGAAGTAGAAAGAATGAAATAACAAATATTAGAGCAGAGCTAAATGAAATAGAGAAAAAAGCACTGGAAACAATAAACAAAACCAAAAGTTGGTTCTTCGAGAATATCAATAAAATTGACAAACCCTTAGCCAGACTAACAAAGAAAAAGAGAGAAAAGGTGCAAATACATAAAATAAGGAATGAGCAAGGTGATATCACTACTGACCCCACAGAAATAAAGAGTATCATAAGAGGATACTTTGAAAAATTATATGCCAACCAGAATGATAATTTAGAGGAAATGGACAAGTTTCTAGAAACCCACAAACATACTACATTGATGAAAGAATAAATAGATGAAATCAACAGCCCAATTAAAAGTAAAGAGAATCAGTCTTCAAAAACCTCCCAACAAAGAAGAGCCCAGAACCAGATGGCTTCACAGCTGAATTCTACCAAACATTCCAGAAAGAGCTAACACCAATTATACTTAAGCTCTTTCAAAAAATAGAAGTATAAGGCATATTGCCTAACTCATTCTATGATGCTAATATTACCCTAAAACCAAAACCAAAGATACCACAAGAAAGGAAAATTACAGACCAATTTCTCTAATGAACCCAGATACTAAAATCCTTAACAAAATACCTGCTAATCACAATCAACAACATTTCAAATGGATTATACAGCATGACCAAGTGGGTTTCATCCCAGGTATGCAAGGATGGTTCCATATAAGAAAGTCAATCAATGTAATACACCATATAAACAGACTGAAAGAAAAAAAATCACATGATCATCTCTATAGATGCAGAAAAAGCATTCGACAAAATACAACACTCGGTCCCCATAAAAACAATACAAAAGATAGGAATAGACGGAAACTTTCTGAAAATGATAAAGAGTATATATGAATAACCCAAAGCTAGCATCATTTTCAATGGTGAAATCCTAAAAGCCTTCCCTCTGAAATCGGGAACTAGACAAGTATTCCCACTATCACCACTCCTATTTAACATTGTCTTAGAAGTACTTGCACAAACACTGAGACAAGAAAAGGACATAAAAGGCATCTAGATCGGAAAAGAAGAAGTAAAAATTTCATTATTTGCAGATGACATGATCCTATACATAGAAAGCCCTGAGAAATCTACAACAAGGCTTCTGGAACTTACAAAGGAGTTCAGTAATGTTGCACGCTATAAGATCAATGCTCAAAAATCAGAGGCATTTCTGTACACCAATTTTGAGCAAACTGAGGAGGAAATCAGAAAAAAAAAATACCATTTACAATAGTAAATAAAAGAATCAAATACCTAGGAATAAATTTAACTAAAGATGTAAAGGACTTATATACAGAAAACTACACAACACTGTTAAAGGAAATCAAAGAAGACTTAAATAAATGGAAAAATATTCCCTGTTCATGAATAGGAAGAGTAAACATCATCAAGATGTCTATCCTACCCAAACTAATCTACAGATTTAATGCAATCCCAATAAAAGTCAACACTGCATTTTTTAAGGAACTGGAAAAACTAACTACAAAATATATTTGGAGAAGCACGAGGCCCCGAATTGTCAAAGACATATTGAAAAAGAAAAATGAAGTTGGAGGTATCATATTACCTGACTTTAAAACATACTACAAAGCTACAGTGTTCAAAACTGCATGGTATTGGCACAAGGATAGACCTACTGACCAATGAAACCGAATTGAGAGTTCTGATATAGATCCTCACATATACAATTATCTGATATTTGAAAAGGCCATGAAGCCCACTCAGTTGGGGGAGAATGGCCTCTTTAACAAGTGGTGCTTAGAGAACTGGATATCCATACCCAAAAGAATGAGGGAAGAATACCATCTCACACCTTATACAAAAATCAACTCAAGATGGATCAAAGATCTACATATAAGAGCCAAAAACCATAAAGACCTTGGAAGATAATGTAGAGAAGCATCTACAAGACCTTGTAATAGGAAATGGTTTCATGAACTTCACAGCCAAAGCAGGAGCAGCAAGAGAAAAAATAGATAAATGGGATCTCATCAAAATTAAAAATGTCGGCACCTAAAAGGATGTTATCAAGAAAATAAAAAGGGAGCCTACGCAATGGGAGAAAATATTTGGCAACTATATATCTGATAGGAGCCTAATATTCTGCATATATAAAGAAATCCTACACCTTGAAATTAAAAGGACAAACAACCAATTTAAAAAATGGGCAAGTGACCTGAAAAGACACTTCTCCAATGAAGAAATACAAATGGCTAAAAAGCACATGAAAAAATGCTCAACATCGCTTGCTATCAGGGAAATTCAAATCAAAACTACAATGAGATACCATCTTGCAACCATCAGAATGGCAGCTATTACAAAAACAGGAGACACTAAATGTTGGAGAGGATGTGGCGGAATAGGAACTCTCATCCACTGCTGGTGGGACTGCGGTATGGTCCAGCCACTGTGGAGGACAGTTTGGTGGTTCCTCAGAAAACTAACAATACATCTTCTGTATGATCCAGAAATTCCACTGCTGGGTATATACCCAGAAGAACTGAAAGCAAAGACACAAACAGATATATGCACACCAATGATCATATCGGCATTGTTCACCATTGCCAAAAGTTGGAATCAGCCCCGGTGCCCTTCAACAGATGAATGGATAAGCAAAATGTGGTACATACATACAATGGAATATTACTCAACTGTAAGAAGGAACAAAGTGCTAACACATGGAATAACGTGGATGAATCTTGAAGACCTTATGTTGAGTGAAGCGTGCGAGGCACTGTAGGATGAACAGTATATGACCTCACTGATCTGTACTGAGGAATGTGAGCAGTCTCTGAGAACCATTGTCTGAAAGATAGGTTAACAAGGAAGAGTAAGAGAAGAGCAGGCTTTAAGCCATCACCCATATGGACATAATGTATGGTAAAGGGTTAGAGCGTGGTTGCATGTGGGGGAATGGGGCAGATGGGTGGTGGTGTTCCTGGGTTTGGTGGTGCAGCACTGGCAGGTGGGTGGATTAGGAAGGGCAGGTTCAAATCCCCAGGGCATGTAACTGTGAATCTTGTCTTTCCATGGGTCGGGATAGGGTGGTATCATGGGCCATGGGGGGCTGGGGGGAAGGGAACAGTCAAGATCTAATGGGGTGTTTGGTGGTCATGGGGAAGGTTTTCATTACCTTACAGTAATGGACACAGGATATGTTAAATATCAAAATTAATAAACTGTATCATCTAAATTGTAAACTATACTGTAAATCATTGACAATGTTTAGTTACTATATTTTCCTATCTGCATAACAGTTATAACAATGCTAACGTCCACAAAAAAAAGTGCGGGGGTGGTTAATATATGGTGTGGAATGGGGGGTGGTTTGGTATCTGGGAGTCTCTGGCACTCCGTGTGTGATTTTGCTGTGACCTAAAACTTCTTTGAAAATTAAATGAAAAATTGGGAGACAATGGGGATTGAAAGGGGGAAGGTGTCATGGCACACCGGACATCCGATAACACAGTGATAAAAGGAAGGAAAAAAAAAAGAATATATATATATATATATATTTTTTTTTAAAGGCATTTCTTTTGCTTTTTTCCCCATTTTTTTGAATGTCCAATCTGCTAATTATATTTTGTTTTTTGTTTATTTGTTATTTTCTCTCTCTCTCTTCTTTTTTCCTGAGTTTCCTTATGTTTATCTCTTGCATGTAAGCTTATCATAGTTGTTTCTTTTTCCTAGTAAGTGTATTTGATTATTTTATGGACTACATGTTCATGGAGGATTTGGATCACAGAAGGGTTACAATGGGTACTGCAGGGGATTATTGTTGGGGGTGTCTGGGAAGAGGTTTTCATGGGAATTAGTTCATCCGAATATACATGAAAGATTTACAAAATCATATGAGGATGGTCCACTAATGGGTTATTGTTATTGATGACTAGCCTTATGAATCTTTGCTCTTGTAATTGAAACTTAGCCTACTGTTATGAATCGCCTAAAGGTTGCCACCTGAGAGCCTCCTTGTTGCTCAAATGTGGCCTCTCTCTAAGCCAAACTCAGCATATGATTGCATTACCTTCTCCCCAACGTGGGACATGATTCCCGGGGATGAGCCTCCCTGGCAACAAGGGATTAATACCAAGTGCCAACTGGCAACACAACTGGAAAAAGACTTTGAATAAAAGGGGGAAAAGTTAAAGACAAATGAGTTCAAGTGGCTAAGAGACTTCAAAGAGAGTCGGGAGGTCATCCTAGATGTAACTCTTATGCACACCTCAGTAGGAGCTCATAGAACATCTAATTGCCTATCACCCCACACAGAGGGGCTCCTGAGTGCTCTGGAGATACCCAGGTCCTATATAAGGGGGATAGCCCCAGAGTCTGACGCCTTATCAGTGGACTCTATTTTGGAATCTGTGCTCCTGAGAGTGACAGAATTGGACTCAAATAAGTCCTTCCTGCACATGGTTCATCAGTCCCTTTTATTCAAACCTATATGGGATGCTGGAGTTTTTAGGTATACTTCCAGAGACTGGAGCCTCTGGCCTACCTATGTGCCAGGTGTGTGTGGAATCTCAGTGGAGCTGCAACTCCTACCCTACAGCTCAATGGACTCATCCAAGTGACCTGGTGAGGAGACAACGATGGGCAATGGCCATCCCAGGGAATGGAGAGGGCCTGCATCTGCAGGCAGTTTCATCCCACCCATCATTTCCATGGGATATAAGCCCTCTCTCACTTGGAAGTGGAGTGGACATCACGATCCCAGTCCCCTCAGGATTAGGGGAAGAACTATGGACTACAGTGGACTTGATGGTATTCTGTTGTACAAATGTGGTGATTCTAGCAATCGAAGAAATTATAACAATGAGGTGGAGCCAGTGGCCACTTGACACTTTTGGAACAGGGAGGGGATGAGCTGTTGAAATACAGGGGCTTCTTTGGGATTTGGAGGTTGTCCTTAGTACCGTTGTGGCAACGGATGTAGGCCATTTTAAATCATACACACCACTCAGAACTGTGTGGGAGAGAGTGTGGTCTACGATGTGAACTGTGGTCTATGGTTGGTGGCAAGGCCGCAGGATGTGTAAGTCCATTGAGGGTGGTGGGCCACACTTGTGGGAGACGTTTGTGTGGGATGTGGTGGGAGGTGTGGGAGGTGGGCAACATGGGAATCCCAGTGGGTTCCGTGTAATATTTTAGGTAATCTAAGCACCTCTTCAAATATATTTATATATATATATAACATTTTTGTAAGCAAATGCACATATATGCATATATATTTATATATCATTTTACAAATATTGGTATGTATTGTGAAAATACATAAAAAATATATAAATTAAAAAAAAAAAGAACATAGGCACAATAGGAGCAAATACCTGTTCTTTCCCAGTGTTACTGCCTGTACTTTTTGAGAATGCAGACAAAATACATTAATCATTTATTTTCTTCCCCCTAATTATTTTTTGATTCATCACTTAGAGTGCTACCAACCTTCTTTAAGTAAAGAAATAAAAAATAATTTGTCTAGAAAGAACATATACGTAGTCTATATTAACAAGCTAAATTAATGCGAAGGTGTCTTTTTCTTTCTTGCAAAGAAAAAATACAGTTGGACTAAGAATAATATTTATCTCAAACCTTTTCTTTCAAAACTTGAGGACATTGTTATATTGTTACTAATACTTGATATGATAGAGAAATGGCTTAATGTAGCACAATATTAATTTCTTTTTTAATAATTTGCCCAAATGATATTTATATAATCCCTATCTAATAGAATTCTGCTGTGATTTGTTTCTCAGATTCTTTTCCCTTTCTTTCTCTTTCATTTTGTATTGCTATTAAAATTGTTATTAAATTTCTAGAGCATTTTAAGTTTTCAGTTAATCTTTATGTTTTTGTATAATTCCTTTGTTAATATTACACCATTGTCCCCCACTTATAATTCCTATTCATTCTCATGTAGATACTGTTTATTTGTATCTTATTGATGATAAAAAATATTTTAAGTTTCCTTCTAACTCCCTTAAGAAATCTATTTCAGAAATCTGCTCTTCCCCATATCTACAAATGATGTGTTTTACCCATGTGCCGTGATGTCATATATTTTAATATAATATATAACTGTTTTGTTACTTTTCTCTTATACAATATGAAATAAATATATACAAATTGATGCTAAATGAAACATTTTTAAAAATGTAACTTCCTCTGGCCTCTTTCCTGTCTACTAGGCTGGCGAATCAATTCAATTCTCCTGTTTATATATCAACGTAAACTGAGATGTGAAATTTCTTCTCCAACACAGAGTTGTGTATCCTTTCATCAAGTGGAAGTCTATTAGAAATGGATATGCACTATTAATTTTCTCATGCTGTCTTTCTATATTCTGAATATATATGATATAATAAACATTGTAACAGAAATATAAAAAGCCAACAGACCTTACAAGTCTTTGTCTCTCTATATATAACACTTTAAGGCAGTGAAAGGACGGCTTTTCCTTCACAACTTAAACCAAATTCTATACTATGTGGAAGTCTTCATTTCATAATTTATTTAAGGGCTTATCATTCATGATTTAGTCAAACATACCATAAGCAAATAAAGCTCAATATGACATGTTTTTAATTTTCTGAAGACCACTTTGAATCTCCATATTCTACAAAATGTCAAAACATTGAGTGGTATAAAGTATAAGTTTCACTTACAAATTATTAAAGTTCATGTTCAGCCTCACATATAAGACTATAAGACACAATCACCTTTCATTTCTCATGTGTTTATACTACAAATAGGACCTTATCAAGTTCACTTTTACATGGGAAATTGTCAAATGACTTATAATTCTCCACCTTACCCTTTCTGACATTTATGAAATTAGGGCGTTGTTTTCAATGATCTTACAACTGATGGAACTTAGTTTTCCAAGTCCACTTTACTCACATAAAGTTGTTTAGCATATTGAGCCACAAAAATCAATTGTGTTTTTCTTCTAAGAATATATTTTAACACCAAATCTTTTCCATGCCCTTTCTCATCTCTGACTTCTAAATATATGGATAAGAATTAAATATAGAAATAATGATGGTTTGAAATAGCATAAATACTTTATCCTCAAGGAAGGCTGTATGAGGTATAAGTTAAGCAAAGATTAATTGTCCCCAAAAGTAATGCTACCTCAGTGATATCCAACCCACATGTAGAGAGGGCTTTGCATCTTCCCTCAGCTGAGTGATTTCTTCAGGTAAATAATGTAATGACATGTGACCAAAACAAGAGGACAAATGCTATTAAAACAACCATTCCTGAGTTGGCAACCACAGGGACACCATGATGTCAGTACAGTACAGGAAACCTTCATTAAAGGGAAAATTGCACAATAGTCATGACTGATTTCATTGGGGCCACAGAAGAGAAGCCAAATTATGTCAAAACACTGGGAGGAGGAATGGACAGTCCTGCTACCCCAAGCAGCTATCACTAGGAAATTTCATCTTGTCCTGTTCCTGGTAATCATGTAGCAGAGAGGTTGCAGATGGCAACACAACAATCAAAGGCCTTGACTATAAGGATGAAGATATCAGTCATTCCAAAGAAGTGCATGGAAAGCATGAAATTATCAAAGTGATGGCTCTTTCTCCATCAGCAGGTAAATAATCAGTTTGAGAATCACACAGCGGGTAGCAGATGTCCACAGAGGATAAATGGCTTAAGAAAAGTACATCAGTTGTTGAAAAGACCCGGATGTTTCCCACCAAAAGGGCAACATAAAAAATAAGAAAATCAAATTATGCACAATTATGCAAATTATGCACAAAGCAAATTATGTTTATGTCATGGTCCCATGACAATGAATTCTGATATGTTCCTCTGATATTCTATATCTTGAATTTATTATATGCTATGCACAAATGGTATCTGAAGTAAAACACACAAACAGGTATTTGGATGAAAACAGTTATAGTATGATCACAATTATTTAAAAAGTGTCAACACATCATGGAAGTGTGTGTATAAAATATATTTATATATATACATAAATAACATTTTATAAGCAAATGCACGTATATGCATATATATTTATATATCATTTTGCAAATGTTGGTATGTATTGTGAAAATTTTGATTTGCTCATTTCAGCCAGCTATCACAATCTGACAAGAATGCAAACCCAAAAATAACAATGTTTCTGAAGACATCTGGATGACATGAGCAGCTACACGATAAAGAAATCAGGAAACTATTTAAGTTGAAGAACATTCGGAAAGCCCCAAATATCCACCAATCATAATGCTTTACAAACAACTTACGTAATCTTCTTCTTTTTCTTTAAAAATCCTTTCCTGGAGGGCCCACGATGGGACACAATTTCAGTTGTTACCTGAATTGCAATTAGAACCTAAATAAATGCTTGTTTCTGAACTTAGAATGAAAGCTTTCAATTTTTCACAATTAAATAAGATGTGAGCTGTGGGCTTTTCATATATGCCCTTTATTATGATGAGAAAATTTTTTTTCTGTTTCTAATGTTCTAAGTGTTTTTTTCATGAAGGGGTGCTGGTTTTGGCTTTTGTCAAATGCCTTTTCTTCATCAGTTGAGGTGATCATGTGGTTTTTCCTTTTATTTGATAATGTGGTTTAATAAATTAATTCACTTTCCTGTATTGAAACACCTTTGCATACAAGGGGTAATTCCCATTTGATCATGGTAGTTTAAGTCTTTCAATGTGCCATCTTATACAGTTTCCTAGCATTTTGTTGAGGAATTTTCCATCATTTTTCATGAGATATTGTTCTGTATTTTCCTTTTCTTGTAGTAACTTTAACTGGCTTTGGTTTGAGAGTGATGTGGGCCTCATAGAATGAGTTAGGGAGTGTTCCCTCCTCTTTGACTTTTGGAAGTGTTTGAGCAGAATTGGTTTTATTTGGAATGTTTGCTAAAATTCCCTTATGAAGACATCTCGTCCTGGGCTTTTCTTTTTGGGAGGTTTTTAATTACTGATATAATGCCTTTATTATTAATTGGTTTATTGAGATCTTTTATTTCTTCTTGAGTCAGTAGGGGTAGTTTATATGTTTCTAAGAATTTACCCATTATATAATTTATATATAATTACATATAAATTTATATATATAAGTTATGATATAATTTATTAATATATAACTACATAATTATTATATATTACATATAATTATATATCTATATAATTATACATAATTTTATATATTAGTAAATTATATAATTATTTATAATTATATAGTTATATAATTTACTGGTATACAGTTTTTCATAGTATTCTCTTATAGTCCTTTTTATTTCAGCATGATCCATAATAATGTCCCATTTTCAGTTCTAATTTTCTTTATTTGTATGATCTCTTTTGCTTTGTCAGTCTAAGCAAAGGTTTGTCAATTGCACTGATCTTTTCAAAGAACCAAATATTGATTTTGTTGATTTTCCCTATAGTTTTTTGTTCTCTATTTCATTTATTTCTGCTTTTATCATTGTTATTTCCTTCCATCTGGCCTCTTTGTTTTTAATTGATCTTGTTTTTATATTTTTTTCCAGTTTTGAGGTTAGGTCTCTGATTTGAAGTCTTTATGCATTTTTTTTTTATTCATTTTTAAAATAAGCATTTAGAACTATATATTTGTCTCTCCTTGCTATGACCTGTATGTTTTAGTGTGCTGTCTTTACATTTTCACTCACCTCAAGATATTCCCTAGTTTCTGCTGTGATTTCCTCTTTAATCCTTTGATTGCTTAAGAGCATATTGCTTAATTTCCACATATTTGTGAACTTTCCATTTTTTCCTCTGTTATAATTTTTAATTTCATTCTGCTTTGGTCAAAGAATATACATTGTATGATTTCAACATTTTTAAAAAATTTACTGAGACTTATTTTGTGACCTAGCATATGGTATAACCAGGAGAAATGTTCTTGAGCACTTGAGAAGAATGTATATTCTTTTGTTGTTTTGTGAAGCTTTCTGTATATGTTTGTTAGGTTCAGTTGGTTTAGTGTATCACCTGAAACTTGTACTATCTTATTGACCTTCTGACTAGATGTTCTATCTATTATGGAGATTGGTATAATAAAGTCTCCTACATTAATGTAGAATCGTCAATTTTTCCCTTCAAATCTGTCAGTATTTGCTTCCTATATTTTGGGTCTCTACTATGAGGTGCATATACATTTGTAATTGTTTCACATTCTTGTTGGATTGACCCCTTTACCACAATAAAATATCCTTCTTTGTCCCCTGTAACTGTTTTTTAATTAAAACCAAGTTTACCTTATATTAGTATAGCTACTCCAACAATATCTAGCTTATTACTTGCATGGTATATATATTTTTTCTTTTCCTTTCACTTTCAACCTACTGGTATCTTTGAATTTAAGATGAGTCTCTTGTAGACAGCATATAGTTGGGTTGCTTTTATTCATTCTGCCAATCTCTGCCTTTTTAATGGGAAATTTTATCAATTTACATTTAAATCACTACTGATAATTCAGGACTTTCTTCTGCTATTTTTTTATTTAGCCTTTATAAGTCATACCATTTTTGTCCCTAATTCTTCCACTAATACCTACTTTTATATTTATTTGATTTTTGTATTAGATCATATTGAGTGTCTTCTTTATTCTTTCTGGATATGTTTTTCATATATTTTCCTTGTGGCTACAATTAGGGTTAAAATCTGACCTCCTGAATATAAAACAATATTTGGTTTGATACCAACTTGTCTCAATAGCATACACATATACTTATCCTGTACCTCTAAATCCACCCACTTTTTTTCTACTCATTATCACTTATAATTTTTCACATTTTAAGTCCAAAAGCAGACTTACCATGACTTTTTAAAAATCACTTTAATATATATTTATTATTAGAGAAGTTGTGAGCTTACACATTAATCATACATAAGGTACAACACTCTTCCAACAACACCTTGCATTATAATGGAATATTTGTTACAGATTATAAAAGAACATTGTATATATTCCCCTCTCATACTTTGTCTATTTTTTTAATACATATTTTTTATTTTTGTAGATATTTATGTTACATAAATGTTACATAAAAAATATAGGGTTTCCCATAAGTCCTGCTCCCCATGCCTCCCACATTGTCCCACATAAACAACATCCTTCATTGGTATAGTATATTCATTGCAATTAATAAATGCAATTTGGGGCATTGCCACTGAGCATGGATAATGGTTTACATTGTAGTTTACACTCTGACCAACACAATTCTGTAGGTTATGGGAAGATATATAATGGCCTATATCTGTCATTGCAATGTCACTCAAGATGATCCCCAAGTCCCAAAAATGCCCACATATTACATCTGTTTTTACCTCTCCTTGACCTGAGAACCTCCAGTGGCCACTGCCTCCACATAAATGTTGTAATCTCTTCCATTGGTAGAATCACAATAAGTCTATAGTAGAATACCAGTAAGTCCACTCAAGTCCATAGTTCATTCCCCAATCCTGAGGATTCTGGTAGGGCCCACTGGCAATGCACCAAACTCTGGAGCTATCTACCATGACCATAGGACCTGGGTTCTCCAGAGCTGTCAGGAACCCCACTAAAGTAGGGTAGTATCTACTTTGGCAGTCTATGAGATCCTGCTGAGACATGCATAAGCATTACCTCAGAGATGACCTCCCGACTCACTTTGAAGTCTCTTATCCATATAAGCTCATTTCTTTTTACCATTTCCCCCTTTTATTCGAGGTCTTTTTCCAATTGCATAGTTAGTTGGTGCTTGGTAGTAATCCTTCAGTGCCAGGGAAGCTCATCCTTGGGAGTCATGTCCCACACTGGGGGAAAGGTAATGCATTAATATGCTGAATTTTGCTTAAAGAGAAGCCACATTTAGCAACAAGGAGGATCTCAGGAGGCAACTCTTAGGCACCCCACAACACTAGGCTAAGTTTCAATTTCAAGAGCAAAGTTTCATAAGTATAGTCATCAATATCAAGGATGCATCAATGGCCCATCCTCCTTGCCCCTGTACTTAGAGGACTGATGGTGTTAGAGAATGTGGGAGAGCTCTCCAAGATAGGATTTCAATGCTCTTTAAGTTATTGTGTGAATCTTCACCCATTGTGACAATTTCCTGTGAATATTTAAGCACATACCTTATATGTATGCCCAGGTAAACTTCCTCCCATGTGTTCCCCATTACTGAAACTCCACACCAATGATCCTCCCCTGCCTCAATTGTAACTCTTCTGTGATCCAAAGCTTCTTCAAACATGAAGCCAATAAAATTGCCAAATACAATTAACAGGAAAATGAAATAATAGTTATAAGTTTAAATATAAGAAATAAAATACATAAAAAACTAAAAATAAAATTAAATTAAAATTTGGAATATTAAATTTTTTTGACATTTTGCCTATTATCACTGTAATATCTGTTGCCTTGTACGTTCAGTGGCATTTTCTTCCATTTTTTCCCCAGTGTCTTACTTTTTTTCCATTTTGTTCTCAGAGAAGTTTTAGGTCACAGTAAAGTCTCAAATAGAATACAAGGAACTCCCATATACCCAACATTCTCCCCTTTGACTCACAACCTTCACCTCCCTTTCTATTCCTATAAACATATCTTCCAGACTCTAGCTCTCTGAATCTGCTCAATTTGCATAATTTATATCGTGAAGTCATGTAATATTTGCCCTTCAATGCCTGGCTTATTTCACTCAACATGCGGTCCTCAAGATTCATCCAAGTTATCCTGTGTGTTAGCACTGTATTCTTTCTTTCACCTGAGTAATATTACATTGTACATATATACCACATTTTTTTAAAACCATTCAACTGTTGATGGGCATTTGGGTTGATTCCAACTTTTTGCAGTAGTGAATAATGATGCTATTAACATTGGGGGACAAATACCTGTTCCTGTCCTTGATTTCAAATCTTCTGTATATACCCAGCAGTAGAATTGCTGGATCATATGGCAGTTCCATAGTTAGTTTTTTGAGGAACCACCAAGCTGTACTTCATAATGAGTATACCATTCTACATTCCCACCAGCAGTGGATGAGGGTTCCCATTCCTTCACATCCTCTCCTCTGTTGTTGTTCCTCTTATATTCCTCTGTTGTTGTTTTTTAATAACCACCAGTCTAATAGGTGTAAGCGGGTATCTCATTGTAATTTTGATTTGCAGTTCCCTAATACCTAGTGAGGTTGAGCATCTTTTCATGTGCATTTTAGCCATTTGTATTTCTTCCTTGGAGAAGTGTCTTTTCAAGTTGCTTGCCCATTTTTTTAAATGGGTTGTTTATCTTTTTATTTTCAAGGTGTATGATTTCTTTATATATGCTGGATGTTAGGCTCTTGTCAGATATATGGCTACCAAATATTTTCTCCCATTGGGTAAGCTATGTTTTAATTTTTTTGATAACCTTTTGTGAGGTGCAAAAGTTTAATTTTGAGGAGATCCCATTTATCTATTTTTTTTCTTTTGTTGCTCATGCTTTGGGTGTGAAGTTTATGAAACCATTTCCTATTACACGTTCCTGTAGATGCTTCCCTTCTAAGGTCTCTATGGTCTTGGCTCTTATATTTAGATGTTTGATCTATCTTGAGTTGATTTTTGTATAAGGTGTGAGGTGGTGTTCCTCTTTTATCCTTTTGGATATGGATATCCAGTTCTCAAAGCACCACTTGTTGAAGAGGCAACGGTTGAGTGGTCTTGTCAAATATCAGATGACTGTAGATGCAATGATCTATATCAGAACTCTCAATTCAGTTCCATTGGGCGGTATGTCTATCCTTGCGCCAATACCATGCAGTTTTGACCACTGTAGCTTTGTAGTATGTTTTAAAGTCAGGTAGTGTGATTCTTCCAATTTCATTTTTCTTTTTCAATATATCTTTGGCTATTTGGAACCCCTTGGCCTTCCAAATAAATTTCATAGTAAGTTTTTCCAATGCAGTAAAGAATGCTGTATTGATTTTTATTGGGATTTCATTAAATCTGTAGTTCAATTCAGGTAAGATACTCATCTTAATAATGTTTAGTTTTCCTATCCATGAACAGGGAATATCCTTCCATTTATTTAAGTCTTCTTTGATTTACTTTAACAGTGTTGTGTGTTTTCTGTGTATCAGTCATTTACATCTTCAGTTAAATTTATTCCTAAGTATTTGATTCTTTTAGTAACTATTGTAAATGGTATTTTTTTCTTGATTTTCTCCTCAGATTGCTCATTATTGGTGTACAGAAATACTACTGATTTTAGAACATTGATCTTACAATCTGCAACTTTACCGAATTCATGTAAAAATTCTAGAAGCTTTGTTGTAAATTTCTCAGAGCTTTCTATGTATAGGATCATGTCTGCAAATAGTGAGATTTTTACTTCTTCCTTTCCAATTTGGATGCCTTTTATATCTTTTTCTTGCCTCAGTGCTTGATAAAGTACTTTGAACACAATGTTAAATAGGAGCAGTAATAGTGGGCATCCTTATCTTGTTCCCAGTCACAGAGGGAAATCTTCTAGGATTTCTCCATTGATATGATCTTAGCTCTGGGTTTTTCATAATACACTTTATTGTGTTCAGAATGTTTCCTTCTATTCCAATATTTTGCATTGTTTTTTTATCAGGAATGGATGCTTTATTTTGTTGAGTGTTTTTACTGTATCTATAGAGATCATTGTGATTTTTTTCTTTCAATCTGTTTATGTGGTGTATTACATTGATTGATTTTCTAATGTTGAACCATTCTTGCATACCTGAAATGAAGCCTACTTGGTCACATTATGTAATTAGTTTAATGTGTTGTTGAATATGAATAACAAGTATTTTGTTAAGAATATTAGCATCTAGTTTCATTAGAGAGATTGGTCTATAATTTTCCTTTCTTGTGGTGTCTTTGTTTGGCTTTGGTATTAGGGTACTGATGGCATCATAAAATGAGTTAGGCAATGTTCCTTCTACTTCAATTTTTTGAAGAGATTAAGCAGGATTGATGTTAGTTCTTTCTGGAATGTTTTGTAGAATTCACCTGTGAAGCAGTCTGCTCCTGGGCTCTTCTTAGTTGGGAGATTGTTGATGATTGATTCTATCACATTACTTGTGATTAACCTGTTGTGTTCATCAATTTCTTCTTTAGTCAATATAGGATGCTTGTGTGTTTCTAAGGATTTGTCCATTTCCTCTAAATTATGCTTCCTGTTAGCATATAATTTTTCAAAGTATCCTCTTACGCTACTCTTATATCTCTGCGGTCAATGGTGATATCCCCTTCTTCACTTCTTATCTTTTGTAAATAATAGTAATAGTAATAATAACAGTAAAAGCTAGAAGAAGAATTGTATAAGGCTTAGGAAAATTAATAATTATCTCAGGTAAGTAGTGTAGAGTAATAGGAATAAAAAAAGTGGTGTGCAAAAAATGAAATGAGAAACCCAATAGAAAAAAATATATAGAATGAATTAAAAGGCCAGAATGATAGGGGTATAGGGAAAAAGAAAAGAAAAGACAAAAAGAAAAAAAAGTTAATAAAAGAAAGACTGACAAGATAGAAATGACAACCAGAAAAATTGAGGACTAAACAAAGAGAGGTGGAATGTAAGAACAACAACAGAAAGCAGAAGACAGAAAGATGAATGGAGGAAAAGAGATGGCATTAGTAGACAAAATCAGTATGCACACACAAAAAAAGGAAACCAAGGAAGCAGAAACACAGCAAACAAGAAATAAGCCAGGTGCACCAAATTAAAAAAAATGTGGTAGGAGCATGAAAGATGAAAGAAAAACAAAAACAAAAAACAAACACACACACACACAAGCAAGCAATCAAAGAAAAACTTAAAGAAAAACAACCTTCCCTCTTAGGCCCTTGAGGAACTTCTCATGCTGCCAGTGTTCATCAATCAATTATCCTGTAGCCTGTGCTCTGCAAGTTTTGAAGTGGGTTCTAGTGAGTAAACTAATTTATTTTTTTAGGAAAAATAAGAGACACGAGATGCTAATACAAAAATAATATCTATGTTTTCACTGTCCTAAAGTATCAGCTGGATGTTTGATATCTTGGTGGATCACTATTTTAAGAGGAGCTGGGAGTCAAACTAAGGAACTTATGTATTCAAGGCAGAAACTCCTCCACTGAGTTAAACTTTCTCATTAGGTTAGTTAGCTCTTCAGAAGTTATCCAGTCACTTTCCCTCAAGCAGGTTTGACTCTTTGCTGTTGGGTAGATTCCTGCTGATTAAGAGTCTGTCTGTCCCTGCACCCTTTCTTCTTATTACTTTATCTCTCAGGGTGGCAGGATGCAATACCCTGTGTGAGTGGATCCTCCCTCACCTCTCCTTGTCAGTTTGAGTTCCTTTCTGAAATTCAAATGGGACCCTGGCGACTGAACTCACTGCAGAAAAGTCGCTCTCAACCCTTTTCAAGACTACCCATTCTTCCCAGGGGACCCTAAACAGGCTCTTGGAAGCTTATTAAGTGCTTCCTACAGCTCACTTCCCTTAGAGGAGTTGGAATTTTGATAGTTTTCAGCACTGGGCTAGTCAATTGCTTGCCTCTTCCCAATATTCTCCAGCCCAGGGTGGTTAGATACATCAGGCTGCCTGAGCAGATTTGCCTCTCTCCTCTTCCTAGATGCAACCTTGTGCTGGCTGGTATGATTCCCAAAGCTCAAAGGGGGTCCAGGCAACCAAACCCACCAAAAGGATACCCCCCTCCACTCCTCAACATAACCTTTCCACTCCCAGAGAATGCTCCCTCCCATTCAGTGGTTGGTGGGAGTTGGGGCTCACAGTGGCTTTTTTCCTTCAGGGTGGGGCTTAGCCATCCATTACATCCAGCCACAAGGGCAAGAAACTCACGGTTTAACCTTGAGCTCACTATGTCTTTGTCCAGCTCCCTTCGGATCAATGCCTTGAAGCCTCCTGCTCTGTGGGTTTGCAAAACAGCTCATTTAGTCAGGATCTTGCCCCCTCTCAGCTGTTTTTTTTTTTTAGAAAGATGGCGAGTGCCCACTTAAACCAATGCCATCTTGCTGGCTCCCCATCTGTCGTTAATTTTTGTCCATTTACATTTTAGCACCTGTAGGAACTAAGAAGTGAAGTTACATACCAGAAAATACAATACATAATTACTGACATTTATAATTACCTTCTTAGTTACACTGTCTAGTCTATTCTCCTTTCAGTCTGAAGAACCCCCTTTAGCTTTGCTTGTAGGGCAGGTCTAGTGATGAACTCCCTCAGCTTTTATTTATCAGGGAGAGAGAGCTCTCCCTCATTTTGAAAGAAAGAATCACTGGATATAAAATTCTTGTTTGAAAGTTGTTTTCATTCAGGATTTTAAGTATTTCAACCCACTGCCTTCTTGCATCTATCATTTCTGATGAGAAATTGTCACTCAATCTAACTGGGACTCCCTTGTAAACAATATGTTGCTTTTCTCTTGCCGCTCTCAGAACTCTTTTTTTTTTTTTTTTTTTTTTTTTTTTTTTGCATTAGATAGTGTGACCACCATATGACAGGACATATTTTTCTTCATTTTTATCCTGTTTGGTGTTCTCTGAGCTTCTTGGATGTGCACATTTGTGTCTTTCATTAAGTTTGGGAAATTCTCTGTCATTATTTCTTTGACTATTCTTTCTGTCTCTTTCTCTCTTCTCCTTCTTGGAGTCTCATAATGTATGTATATTGGTGTGCTAGATGGTGTACCATAGCTGCCCTAGGATATTTTTGCTTTTATATATTTATTTTTTCTGCCTCTCAGCCTGACTCATTTCAAGTATCTTCTCTTCAAGTTCATTGATTCTTTCTTCTGCCAGCAACAATCTGCTCTTGCAGCCCTCCTGGGCATTTTTAATTTCAGTTATTGTGGACTTCAATTCCAGTTATGTTGTTTGGTTCTTTTTAAAAATTTCTATCTCTACTAATTCTGTCATATTGTTCATTCATTGTTTTCCTGATATCATTAGTTCTGTCTCTGGAATGTCTTTGAACTCCTTGAACATTTTTAAGATCATATTTTAAAGACTTTGTTTAGTATGTCCACATTCTTTTCTTTTTCTTTCTTTTCTGTATTTTTACTGTATTTTTAACTCTTCCTTTGGATGTGCTGTCATTTTCTGTTTGCCTGTTTGTCTCATACTCTTTTAATGCACACTGTATAGTTTAATATTCTAAAATGTTACCTCTAGGATACATTCCTGAGATATCAGTTTTTGATTTTGTAGCCACCTGGTGATAAAACAGAGCTGTTCTTGAGCTTCAGCCCTCCTATCAGGAAGGTCAATCCAAGGTGAATTCAGTGTTCAGGGACCTTCCATTCATTTCTGGGCCTGTGTTTTGTTTTGGGCTTGTGCTTGTTATTTGTTTTGTAGTTTTCTGTTTTACAGACATTTGAATAACCCCTCTGTTTCCCAAGATCAAACCCTCTCTCTCCGGGGTATTTAAGGGAGGCGGACCTTTGCCCCAGCTATTTACCTCTATAGTTTCTTATACTCCTTTCATTGTCTTAAGCTGCTTTTGCCTGGAAGGCAAATTATGGGAAGGGGGACACACCAGAAAGGAGTTTTCCAAGTCAGTCTTTCCTGGCTAAAAATAGGGTTAGGTATCCACAAAGCGGGCACAGACTGGCTCTACAGTACCCTGTGAAAGGATCAGGAAGGCTCCATGAACTTCCTTCCATGACTTCTCAAAGCTGAGCTTTGCCCAGCAATTGCAGCCTTTCAACTGTCTCCCACAGCCTTGAGGAATCATAATGTCTTTAAGTCTCTGCTGCTGCCTTTGTCTGGGGAAGGTTGGAATAATAGCTGCCCTCAATGCTGGGCATCCAGAAATCTGAAGTCACTAATCAAAAAGCTGTGGTCAGGAAATGGTGGTTCTCTTGTCTCTGGGAAAAGGAATTTTATGTCATTTTCCATCAACATTGTACAACTGGATTCTCCTAGGTCAGTGAGGTCTATCACTAAATAATCACATTTTTCACTGCTGATATAAAAATGTACTTTAATATAAAATTAACTTACCTGATTCTGATAAATGTAGGTAATTTTAGAAAAATTATCTTTTGAAAAGTGGTTATTTCTCCAAGTTTTGAGGCACTGCCAATCTGGAAAACAAATTTAAGCCAGAATTTGTTCCTGTTACGCATAGTAAACATTGTAAAAATATTTTTACTCTTTCCTGAATTGTGATATGCCACATTTTAATCTACTGCCTTAAATTACCATAAAAAATACTAAATCAAATATAATAGGCTGATTATCTGCACATCAATTCTGGATGGTATTCCACTTAGTGTTTTTGCTCACAATAATGTCCTAGTTACAGAATTACCCCTCACTTACACAGTCGATTAATCTATCAATAGCATTTAAACCTGATATTAAGTGTAAAAATGTAGGCTAGATATACAAACAAATCTAGGTAAATTTTCTGAAAATATCTTCAGGTTTCCTTTCCATGGATTTCTGAAGAAAAATTCCAGAAGAAGAAGAAATATCTAAATACCCCTGACACTACATTGATTTTACAGAGAAGCATGTATTTATTCCACAAGAGAGTGGCTTAGGATTTTATGCTTATACAACTCCCTGACACCTGCTCATACCTGAAAATAAAGAAAAATATTAAAAAATACCTGAAGAAGAACGTGCACATATGTGACCTAGGAGTCAACTCTTTTAGACCTGCACCTCAAAGATATTTGCACTGGGGAGGCCAAATTAAAGTAAGATTAGAAAATGTAAATTTTTATGAGTTATAAAGAAAGCTATAAGAATTGATTCCCAGTAGCATTTCTTAAAATATACTTGCCAAATAACTCTAACCAGTTGTCCATATTTATATTCCTAAATCTTCTTGGGATGTAATTTTTCTTTCCACTGCTGCATTAGCAATAGTGGACATGTGTCTCCAGAGATCAGCACTGTGATTCCAACCCAGAGAAGTTCAGGAAATTCTGCCAACACTATCTAATCTCCTCTTCTGAAGAGCAAAAGGGAAACTTGTGTGGACCTTAAGGACCACTGGAAGAGAGCTAGAGGAGGAGTTTTTCTAGGAAGGGGAAAGACAAAGAAAATCAGAAGACATTCTGAACCATTGTTATTAACAAAAACAAATGTATTCATAGGGTCAGTTAACAATTAAGTCAACTTATTGACTATTATTCTCTTATATCTTTAGCCACATCCAACAACACCGAATTGTCATTGTTGAACTTGTGGACTATTGGTAGAGTGTAAAAGGACTCATGCTATTGGCTGAAAAGGTATTAAAGAGTTAAAGGAAGTCAGGAACCAAAAACATAAATAAGCACAACAAACAAACAAGCAAAAACAACAACACAGACTTCTATTAGGATTATTATCAGCAGTTTCTCCTGAGTAATTGCAGAGCTTACAAGGTGAATGCCGTTAGAACCATTCACATAAAAAATTCCATTGACTTCACCTTAATGAATGAGAAATCTATACATCACATGTAGTCATGTAAGACTTGGCATCAATGTAATATGGTATTTTATCTGGGTCAGAATACTTAACATTAGGAAAATTAACATGATAATATTAGTAAACATTTTTGGAAGACATAGTTTTATCACTCACTGCATTAATCATTTTAAATGCATTATCTCAGTTAATTCTTTAAAACGACATTTTCATGGGAAGTATTTTCCTTGTTATACCTTGTGAAAATATTAAAAGCTTCTAGTGATTAAATATCCAATGTTCACAGAACTTGCTAAATATTATAACAATATTTTGTCATCTTTCTGGTATATGTAGAAGTAAAATGTATACTAACAATAAATAGATAGGTAAGAGAGAAATGGAAGTATACAATTGCATGGTAATTATACCATACATGAAGTAGTATGCTATCACTTGAAAGTGCTAAGTTAAAGTTGTGCACTGTAAGCATTAGAGCCACCACTAAAATAACAAAGCAAAGAGTTATAAGTAATAGCCCAATAAAGAAAATAAGACTGAAGCATAAAAATACTCAATTAATCCAAGAGAATGCAGACAAGGAGGAAAAAAGAAAAGTAGGTAATATGCATAAAAAACAAATAGCAAGATGATAACCTTAAGCCCAACTATATCAATAATTGTATTAAATGAAAATAGTTTTAATGATTCAATTAAAAGGAAGAAAATGTCAGATAGTGTAAAATAAGCTGTAAACTGCATACAGAAAATGTATGTTAAAAACAAAAATAGAGCTTAGAAATGAGAGGATGGGTAAAGATATGTAATGCCAACACCAGTGAAAAGAAAGCTGGAGATGCTATTTTAATAACAGACAATGAAAATTTCAGAGAAAGAATATTGTCAAGGATAAATAACTTCATTCCAAAATGATAATGGAGGCAATTATTTAAGTGTCATAATAATCCTAAATCATTATGACCCTAATTACAGTGCTTGAAATATAAAACAACTTAGAGAATAACAGGAATAAGTAGACAAACAATTATAGGTAGAGATTTTATTTACCATAGACTAATAATTAATAGAATAAGTAGACAAAATGTTATCAAGGAGGTTGTAGTCTTCAAAAAGAACTATCAATGCCTTGACTTAATAGACATTTATAAAATACTTCATAGTTTTGTCAAGTGCACCCAGAAAATGACCAAGATAGACTATATTCTGGGATAAAAAACATGACTCAACAAATTTACAAAGATTCAAATCTTTAAAAATATGTTCCCTGGCCATAGTGGACTTAAATTAGGAATATCAGAAAGAAATCTAGAAAATCCTCATATATCTGGAAATTATATAACAGATTTCTAGCCCCATGGGTCAAGCAAGAAATCAAAAAGGAAATTTAAAAGAATTTTGAAAATTTGAAATAAATTAATATGAAAATTCAACATATCAGAGTTTCTAGGATTCAGGTAATGCAGTATTTAGAGAGAAATTTATAGCACTAAACATATATTAGGGAATGAAAAAGGTCTCAAATCAACAGCTTATGCTTTTACCTAAAGGAAGTAGGGAAAAAAAGAAAAAGATAAATCTAACCAGAGTGAGGTGAAGAAAGAAAATAATAAAGAACAAAGTGGAATTCAATGAAATTTAAAAAGAGAGCAAAACGATAAGAAGAAACAAAATCAATGAAACCAAAAATTGGTATTTGATAAGTTCAATACAATTAGTAAAACTCTAGCCTGATTGAGCAATAACAAAGTCAGGATGACACAAATTACCAAGAGTAAGAATGAGAAAGTTGACATCAAAACATCAATACCTCAATACTACTAATAATGGAATAGTATGAACAACTTTATGCTTATAAATTGAACAATAGAGGAAATTTTTACATCAGTAAAATATTTGAATGCATGCATTACCAAAGGAGATATTTGGATGCCAAATAAGCACATGAAAAGTGTCTTATCATTAGACATTTTGAGAATGCAAGCTAATCACACAATGACATACCACTTCACATCTTTTAGAATAGCTAAAATTAATGGTTGACATACAAAGGATTGGTAAGCATGGATGGCAGCCAGAGCTATCACATTTCTTTATGGGAATGTAAATAAGTAAAACCATTTTGGAAAAACCATTGAACCTTGAAACTCCTCAAACTCTCAAACATAAACATTAAAGTCACAAATGTTTCCTGTGCAAGAACAGTAGACAATGGGAAAAGAAATCATGGTGCTTTCTCTAATAAGCTATTTGCTCACATTACGAACTTCTATTCACCTGCTCTTAGGTTCCCCATCTGTAACATACTGGAAATGAAAGCATCATTTCCCTGTCACTGACTGCCCTGCTTGTCTTTAGAACATCCCATCAAACACTAAATGAGCAACTCCTGGAAATTAGTGCTGTCTTAATCTCAAAACAAATAAGCCTATAAAAATCAGTAAGTAGACCTGTATTTAAATTTTTGACTATTTCAAAACCTGTTATCTATACAATGGAGTCAAAAATAAAGTCAGCATATATCACACTTTCAGGCAGGATATGAGAAAGGAGGAGAAATAATTCCTAGTTTCTCCAGCTTCTGCTTTAATTGCTCTGAGTCCATAATTGTGCTTTTCTTCTCAATATTTTCTCTCTTTTCCAATGGAAATACTGGTCATTCTCCACTGCTCAGATTATTATTTCATCTTCATAAATTCACAGTTCCCTCCCAATTATTTGTATTTATAATATTCACTTTTCTATTTCCTCCTATCATTTGTAGAAGAAAACTTTGTACAATTATAGGTACAACTGTTACCTACCTGTTGCAACCCAGCTCCTGAAGGGCACAGATTAGGGCAGTGGCAAGAACAAAGTACACACTCAGCACACAATCAGACATGTGCTTTATTAGTTGGGACTTATGGACAGGAGAGGGTCTTCTGTAGTGGCAGGCTGAAGAATGAAAGTAGCACCCAGTAAAGAGGCAGGAAAATGAAGGGCAATACGTAGGGTCTAAGAATAAAGATATTTTGTTAACAGAGTTACATAAATGGGGTCTGGTGATATTATTGTAGAAAGGAATTGTACAGCCTGGAAAACATTGCAGTCTACTATACCATCTGTTCTGTTTCCTTGTGAGAAGGTTTTATACATTTTAACTTGTATCCTGAAGCATGGAGGCAGCTGCATACTGCAGGTTGTTTCCCTAAGGGAGGAGACTTACTGGACCCCCAACATCTACCTCTATGCAGCAGTTTGCTTTGCCCACAGGACACACACTGCATTCATATTTCACAACAGTACAGCATACAACAGAGTACTAAGGGTCCTCCACCAAAAGCTTACAAAGACATGTCACCAGGGCCAAGAAAGGGGATTAAACTAATTAGACAGAAGATCAGTAACTAGATATTATGAGAGTGATTAGGAATATATACACAACAGTGAACATTATTCATTAAGAAGGTTTTGTTCCAAACATGCCAATGGGTTGTATTCTACCATGCCAGCAAAGTGTCTAACACTGTCCAATTTGCAGAAGTTATGGTCCGAGGCAGACTGTGCTGGTCTAACAAGCAGCATTTCCATTAGCAGATAACAAAGTACCATGTACAGGAGTCCTACAAGGAGGTTTTTAACACCATAAGTTTTCCCTTTCTAAATTTTCTGGGTGTTCTAGGGTGACATCAAAAACTAGTTTAGGCATAAGGAGAGTCCACATAGACATACATAAGGCCCCAGCTATTTGCTGTTCTGATTGGTTGCATTTTTTACCTTCACCTATCAGCTTTTAGGGAACCAGTGGGGAGGCCGTTCTATTTGGAGTTATTCAGGACTCCTTTTGAGCCTGGGACTTTCAAACTGGACATTATAAGTAGGGTCTTTCATGGGTTTTATTCTGATGAGCCACCTTCCCTGTTTCCTATACCACCCACCTCAACTTTCCCCTCAGAGAGTTTACACCCTTATTCTTAAGAAAGGAACTGAAGGGCAATGATTATTCTTCTGTATCTTCTTCCTGTTGGTTAAGGGCAGGAGTTTCTGCCTGACTGGTGGTAAAACTCTGCTACTCTACTGAGGTTGAGGGATAGCAGGTCTGGCACCATGGTTGGAACTGGATGAAATCCTTGCATGACTAATATCTTGTTCTGGAAGGTGTTGATTCTGGAAGAAATAAATTTAGAAAATGAATTAACTTTACTAAGAATTTTAGCATGTTCAATATCCTTCTGCATATGATCTGGAATCGAAGAGATATCATTATATTCATCAAGTATATAGGTACAGCACTTAATACTAATCAATGCAGTAATTAATGCACAAGTTCCTTTTTGAGCTGCAGTTAATAGATCTAAGTTCCAGTAATGCAATGCCATACATGTTGTCTCTCGACAGGAGCAGGCTATAATGCCAATTGTGTTTGTTTAAATTTCATTTACATTACTCTGATCATTATTGCTCCACTTGTTATGTTCTTTACAAAGACAGCATGGTACAGCACTGTTGGCTTTTGGAGGGAAGCTCCAGTGTTCCATCGGCCTGGAGCACAGCACCCTTTAGCGCTAAGAAACAGCCAGTCTGGATATAATGTCTACTGTAAATCTGGGTATATCAAGCCATTGAAGGCTGCCACAGAAGTCTGAAACAGCAACATACTTTCCATGCACTTCAGGAGTATGTCCAGAGATTTAGTAGAAGCTTTTATTGTTTTAGGGGTCTTAGTGACCAACCCAGTGAATACTGAATTCTGTCATTTTTAATTTTTACATACTCTTTAAATACTTCCAATGCAGTTAATAACATATTAAATGAACTTAATCATTTTTATTTCTTGACTTTTTACTTTTAACTCTTTACCATAATCATGTTAATTAACAGGTATTTTACTTTAGCGGTATGGGGAGGGGGGCTACTTTCTCTATTATTTTATAAAACCTAAGATTCCCAATAGAATTAAGATTATTTTCTTTTACTACAACTTTTATATGCAGATTGAGTTGGCCTCTGACAGGTTTTCCTCTTATGAAGTTATTTTTTGCTATCATTAATACCAGTTTAGGTTTTCAATTCATAATGGCCATTTAAATATTTCAGTTTAGAAAATGCTTTTGCAAACTTTCTGTAAGTTACTTTTACCTTTAATTAAGCTTACTAAAATACAATTAGCAACAATAAAATTTACTTTTATTCATTTGTTTTATTTTATGTTCTTTATTTTTAATTAAATAACATGTTTGGCTTAAATGACAAGAACTTAGATGTTCAATGTTTTGATGCTAGGAGAAATCCACAATCAAGGCATCAAAAAGGTGATGGTTTATCCTAGAAGACTATGGCGTTATGGGTCTGCCTGCCGTCCTCGGCTTTTCTGTCTTGTGACAATGCACATGCAGCCTCTCCTGGCTTCTCCTTTCCCTTCTAGTTTCCTTTGATTTCCAGTTTCTTGCTGGTCTTCTCACTTTCTATCCTTGTAACCTTCTCTATAAGGATTTTAATAATAGGATTAACACTCATCCTAATTCAGCTGGTCTGGATATTAACTGAAATAATCACATCCATGGGTCCTATTTAAAAGGATTCATAGCGATAGGAATAGATTAAATTGAAGAACTTATTTCTTGGGTGCATAGCTCCATTCTATCACAGTAGCCATATCAGCTATAAAAACTGATTTTTAAAAGTTACAGTCACAGAATAAACCTCAGTTTTTAATTACCATGTTTGAAAATATTTAATTTGAAATTTTATACAAATTTATTATATGATATAAGGTAAAACTTTTTATTGTCATCCTCAATACCCTCAAATTGCCTACATTTAATCAGAATGCGCTATATAAATATTATTAAAGAATACACAGGATATTTTCTCTGTGCAAAAGTATTTTTTAAAACTGAAAAATATTACTCTAAATTTGAAAGTACTTATTTGAATGCTGTTAAAGATGATTAAGAGGTTTCATGAAAAATCTTTAACTACATTTCACAGGACAATCTTTAATTCTTTTAAATCTACATATCTAAACATTATTTTTTCATTTTTTCTTTCCTTTTCACCTCTTTTATTTCTTTTTTTGTTATTCATACCACATTCAAGGAAATTTTCATATCAATAAATATGGAAGTTATTGGTTTTGTAAACAGTCACCAATATAAGTTTTGTAACAATGTTATCTAGATTAATATTAGGTTCTTAAAGTTGCAAATATATAACCTATACTTTCAAACTCCCTGCCAGGATTTTGTTTGCTAGAGATGACTGAGAAAATGTGTATCTAAAGCTACCTTTAAAATGTACCAGATAAATGTTTTATTTAAAATTAATATGAAACAGATAACATTCTGCCACCTTCTCATTTCTATGTGTTAGACTGTGTGTTGAAAATATAACAATGAATAAAATAGAAAATGTTCATTATCCTATGGAGTATAGTATTTAGTGTAGTGAAAAATGATAATAAATAATTAAGAAAATATTTAAAATGCCAGGTTTTAAAAGTACCATGAACTAAAAATAAAATAAAGTGATCAAAGAGAGTGATGGTAGCAAACCTAGGGAGATGGGATATGTACTGTTTAGGATAGGATGTTGAGGGCAGGCACATTTGGTAAGTTGACATTTGAACTAAGACCTAAATCAGTGGTTCTCCACTGGAAGAATTTTCTCCCAGGTGACATTTGACAATTTCTGCAGACATTTTTGGTTGCCACAGATGAGGAAGGGGGCTGCTAATGGCATATTGTGATTAGAGACTAGTGATATGACTAAGTAGCCCACAATAAGTAGGAAAGTCACTAACAACAAAGAACTATACAGTCCAAAATATCAATAGCATCGATGGGACTTAAAGGAACTAAATGAATAAATTTTGACCATTTCTGCAAGGAGAAAATTCTAGAAATATGTAACAGCAAGTGCAAATGGGGTATGCTTGTTCTATAGGGAAAAAATTTGGGGTGTCCAGAATAACAAAAGTAAGGGAACAAGATAGAGAATAATTAAAGATGAGATCAGAAATATATTGGGACCTCTCATCATCTAAGGTTATGGAATGTTATCTAGAGTACAATGGGAAAACATTTGAGAAATTTAGGACATGATCTGATTTATCATTTAATAGGATTACTCTGATTGCATTATTAAGCATCAAGAGTCAAAGCTGGGAGTTTGTTTAGGAAGATACTATAATAATCTAGGAAAGAGATTATGAAATTTTGGATCAGGAAAGAAGCAGTGCAGATAGTGATAAGTATTCTTATTATGGACATAGTTTTTATTATTGATAGAGAAGTGAAAAGGTTACATCTATTCTGAAAAAAATTTCTGGCAGTTTATTATAGAACTAAACATACTCTGAACAAATGTCCCAACAATTCTATTCTTAGCTGTTTACCAAAGAGAAATAGTATGTTCACAAATAGATTTGTACTAAAAGCCCACAGAAGCTTTTCATATAATAGCCAAGAACTTGTAATGTCAATTCATAGTAACAGAGAAAAACTCTGGTATATTCATATAATGAAATATTACTCAGCAATAAAAAGGAGTGAACTAATGACACACCAGTATTAATGATTTGCACAATTATTTTACTGAGTGAAAGAAACCTTACATGATATGATATGGATGCTTTAATTTATATTGAGTCTTAGAAGAGGTAAAACAAATACATGGTTGAAAAATCTGAAACAGTAGTTATCTATAGTGGTTAGGGGATGCATGGGGATTGTATTGAAGAATATAGGGAAATTTCTGGAGTGGAGGAAATTTCTTTTTTTTTTTTTAAATAAATATATATGCATATATGTGTATTTGCTTACAAAAATGTTATTTATATATATATATGTATACATATATTTTAAGAGGTGCTTAGATTACCCAAAATATTACACGGAACCCACTGAGATTCCCATGTTGCCCACCTCCCACACCTCCCAACACATCCCACACAAACATCTCCCACAAGTGTGGCAGAACACCATCAATGAACTTACACTTTCTGAAGACTTGCCACCAACCATAGACCACAGTTCACACTGTAGACCACACTCTCTCCGACTAAGTTCTGAGTGGTGTGTGCTGATTTAAAATGGCCTACATCCGTTGCCACAACAGTACTCAGGACAACCTCCAACTAACAAAGAAGCCCCTGTATTTCAACCGCTCATCCCTTCCCTACCCCAAAAGAGTCAAGTGGCCACTGGCTCCACCTCATTGTTATAATTTCCTGCATTGCTAGAATTACCATATGTGAACAAGAGAATACCATCAAGTCCACTCTAGTCCATAGTTCTTCCCCCAATCCTGAGGGGACTGAGATGGTGATGTCCACTCCAACTCCAAGTGAGAGAGGGCTTATATCCCATGGATATGGGGGGTGGGATGATTCTGCCTGCAGATGCAGGCCCTCTCCATTCCCTGGGATGGCCATTGCCCATCATTGTCTCCTCACCAGGTGACTCAGATGAGTCCATTGAGCTGTAGGGTAGGAGTTGCAGTTCCACCTAGATTTCATGCACACCTGGCACATAGGTAGGCAGGAGGATCCAGTCTCTGGAAGTATACATAAAAACTCCAGCATCACATATAGGTTTGACTAGAAGGGACTGGTGAACCATGTGCAGGGAGGACTTATTTGAGTCCAATTCTGTCACTCTCAGGAGCACAGACTCCAAAATAGAACCCACTGATAAGGCATCAGTCTCTGGGGCTATCCCCCCTTATATAGGACCAGGGTGTCACTGGAGTTCTCAGGAATCCCTCTGAGTGGGGAGAAAGGCACTTAGATGTTCTATGAGCTCCTACTGAGGTGTGCGTAAGAGTTACCTCTGGAATGACCTCCCGACTCTCTTTGAAGTCTCTTAGCCACTTGAACTCATTTGTCTTTACCATTTCCCCCTTCTATTCAAGGTCTTTTTCCAGTTGTGTTGCCAGTTGGCACTTGGTATTAATCCCTCATCGCCAGGGAGGCTCATGCCCGGGAGTCATGTCCCACGTTGGGGGGAAGGTAATGCAATCATATGCTGAGTTTGCCTTAGAGAGAGGCCACATTTGAGCAACAAGGAGGCTCTCAGTTGGCAACCCTTAGGCACCCCACAACTGCAGGCTAAGTCTCATTTACAAGAGCAAAGACTCAAAGGGTAGTCATCAATAAAAAAAAAAAAAAAAACATCAGTGGGTCATCCTATTTTGACAGGCACTGTCCCTACACTCAGAGGACTATTGGTGCTCCCTTGGAGACTGTGGCAGAGCTCTCCAGGCTAGGAATTCAGATTCCCTCATTTATTATGTGATTATCCACCCATTGTGACCTGAATGATTTTGTATATCTTTCATGTATATTTGGTTGATTCCATCCCCACGAAACCCCCCCAGACAGCCCCCCCAATAATCCCCCACAGTACCCATTGTAACCCTTCTGTGATCCAAATCCTCCATGAACATTTAGTCCATAAAATAATAAAATACACTTACTAGGAAAAAGAAACAAGTGTGATAAGCTTACATGCAAGAGACAAACATAAGGAAACTCAGGGGAAAAAAAGAGAGAAGGAAAAAAAACAAATAATCAAACACAGAACAAAACAAAATAAAATATAATTAGTAGATTGGGACATTCAAAAAATGGGCAAAAAAGCAAAGGAAATGCCTTTAAAATATATATATATATATATATAGATATAGATATAGATATAGATATTCATTTTTTTCTTTCCTTTCTCTTTTCTTTTTTCACTTCTTTTCTTCCCTTTATCACTGTGTTATCGGATGTCTGGTGTGCCATGACACTTTCCTCCTCTCAATCCCCATTGTCTCCCAATTTTTCATTTAGCTTTCAAAGAAGTTTTAGGTCACAGCAAAGTCACACACGGAGTGCTGGAGACTCACAGATACAAAACCACCCCCCTTCCCCGCCCCATGTTAGCTCCCCCCCCCTTTTTTTTGGTTGTTAGCATTTTTATAACTGTTATGCAGATAGCAAAATATAGCAACTAAACATTGTCAGTGATTTACATTATAGTTTACAATTTAGATGATACAGTTTGATAATTTTGATGATATTTACCATGTCCTGTGTCCATCACTGTAAGGTAATGAAACACCTTCCCCATGACCACCAAACAATCCATTAGATCTTGACTGTTCCCTTCTCCCCAGGCCCCCAGGGCTTGTGATACCCCCCTCTCCCAACCCATGGAATGTCAAGATTCACAGTTACATGCCCAGGGGATTTGAACCAGCCCTTCCTAATCCACCCATCCCCCAGTGCTGCACCACCAAACCCAGGAACACCACCACTCATCTGCCCCATTCCCAAAATGCAACCACACTCTATCACTTTACCATAGATTATGTCCATATGGGTGATGGCTCAAGGCCTGCTCTTCTCTTACTTTCCTGTGTTAACCTATCTTTCAGACAATGGTTCTCAGAGACTGCTCGCTTTCCTCAGTTCAGATCAGTGAGGTCATATACTGTTCATCCTTCAGTGCCTGGCTTGCTTCACTCAACATAAGGTCTTTAAGATTCATCCACGTTATTCCATGTGTGAGCAGTTTGTTCCTTCTTACAGCTGAGTAATATTCCATTGTATATATGTACCACATTTTGCTTATCCATTCGTCTGTTGATGGGCACCGGGACTGATTCCAACTTTTGGCAATGGTGAACAATGCCGCTATGAACATTGGTGTGCATATATCTGTTTGTATTTTTGTTTTCCGTTCTTCTGGTTATATACCCAGCAGTGGAATTGCTGAATCATACGGACGATCTAATTCTAGTTTTCTGAGGAACCAACAAACTGTCCTCCACAGTGGCTGGATCATACCGCATTCCCACCAGCAGTGGATGAGGGTTCCTATTCCTCCACAACCTCTCCAACATTTAGTGTCTCCTGTTTTTATAATAGCTCCCATTCTGATGGATATAAGATGGTATCTCATTGTAGTTTTGATTTGCATTTCCCTGATAGCAAGTGATGTTGAGCATTTTTCATGTGCTTTTTAGCCATTTGTATTTCTTCCGTGGAGAGTGTCTTTTCAGGTCACTTGCCCATTTTTTATATGGGTTGTTTGTCCTTTTATTTTCGAGGAGAAGGAGTTCTTTATATATGCAGGATATTAGGCTCCTATCAGATATATGGTTGCCGGATATTTTTTCCCATTGAGTAGGTTGCCTTTTTATCTTCTTAATAGCATCCTTAGAGGTGCAGAAGTTTTTTAATTTTGAGGAGATCCCATTTATCAATTTTTTCTCTTGCTGCTCGTGTTTGGCTGTGAAGTTCATGAAACCATTTCCTATTACAAGGTCCTGTAGATGCTTCCCTACATTATCTTCCAAGGTTTTTATGGTTTTGGCTCTTATATTTAGATCTTTGATCCATCTTGAGTTGATTTTTGTATAAGGTGTGAGATGGTATTCTTCTCTCATTCTTTTGGATATGGATATCCAGTTCTCCAAGCACCAGTTGTTAAAGAGGCCACTCTCTCCCAACTGAGTGGGTTTCATGGCCTTGTCAAATATCAGATGACTGTATATGCGAGGATCTATATCAGAACTCTCAATCTGGTTCAATTGGTCAGTAGGTCTATCCTTGTGCCAATACCACACAGTTTTGATCACTGTAGCTTTGTAGTATGTTTTAAAGTCAGGTAATGTGATACCTCCAACTTCATTTTTCTTTTTCAATATATCTTTGGCAATTCGGGGCCTCTTGCCTCTCCAAATATATTTTGTGGTTAGTTTTTCCAGTTCCTTAAAAAATATAGTGTTGACTTTTATTGGGATTGCATTAAATCTGTAGATTAGTTTGGGTAGGATAGACATCTTGATGATGTTTAGTCTTCCCATCCATGAACAGGGAATATTTTTCCATTTATTTAAGTCTTCTTTGATTTCCTTTAACAGTGTTGTGTAGTTTTCTGTATATAATTCCTTTACATTTTTAGTTAAACTTATTCCTAGGTATTTGATTCTTTTGTTTACTATTGTAAATGGTATTTTTTTCCTGATTTCCTCCTCAGTTTGCTGGTTATTGGTGTACAGAAATACTACTGATTTTTGAGCATTGATCTTATACCTGCAACATTACTGAACTCCTTTATAAGTTCTAGAAGCCTTGTTGTCGATTTCTCAGGGCTTTCTATGTATAGGATCTTGTCATCTGCAAATAATGAAATTTTTACTTGTTTTCCAATCTGCATGCCTTTTATATCCTTTTCTTGTCTCAGTGCTCCTGCAAGTCCTTCTAAGACAATGTTAAATTGGAGTGGTGATAGTGGGCATCCTTGTCTTGTTCCCCATCTCAGAAGGAAGGCTTTTAAGATTTCACCGTTGAAAATGAATTATCTTTGGGCTTTTCATATATACCCTTTATCATTTCCAGAAAGTTTCCATCTATTCCTATCTTTTGTAGTGTTTTTATGAAGAAAGAGTGCTGTATTTTGTCGAATGATTTTTCTGCATCTATGGAGATGATCATGTGATTTTTTTCTTTCAGTTTGTTTATGTGGTGTATTACATTGATTGATTTTCTTATATTTTTTTGTTTTGTTTTGTTTTGTTTTGTTTTGTTTTTTTTTGGAAATTTATTTTTATTTTTTTTTATATATATATACATATATTTTAAGAGGTGCTTAGATTACCCAAAATATTACACGGAACCCACTGGGATTCCCATGCTGCCCACCTCCCACACCTCCCACCACATCCAACACAAACATCTCCCACAGTGTGGCCCACCAACCTCAATGAACCTACACATCCTGGAGCCTTGCCACCAACCATAGACCACAGTTCACACTGTAGACCACACTCTCTCCCACTCAGTTCTGAGTGGTGTGTGCTGATCTAAAATGGCCTACATCCATTGCCACAACAGTACTCAGGACAACCTCCAACTCCCAAAGAAGCCCATGTATTTCAACTGCTCATCCCCTCCCTACCCAAAAACTGTCAAGTGGCCACTGGCTCCACCTCACTGCCATAACCTCTTGCATTGCAAGAATCACCATATGTGAGCAAGAGAATACCATCAAGTCCGCTCTAGTCCATAGTTCTTCCCCCAATCCAGAGGCGACTGGGATGGTGATGTCCACTCCAACTCCGAGTGAGAGAGGGCTTATATCCCATGGATATGGTGGGTGGGATGATCCTGCCTGCAGATGCAGGCCCTCTCCA